>VZRN01000467.1:301548-380309 GCA_013397935.1 Dasyornis broadbenti
CATCGGTACCGCCGCTGACGCGGAGCGGAGGCAGGAACGCAAAGACAGGCGGAAGGAAGGAAAGCAGGGGCTGGAGCTCCGCGCTGCGCCGCTGCCGCTCCGGCGGCACGAACTCGCTCCGCGCCGGCCCCGCGCCTCCTCCCGCCGCTTCCGGCGGCCCCCGCGCCGCCGGCCCACACGTCACCGCGCGGTGACGTCACCCGGGAGGGGTGGCAAGCAGCGCGCGGTCCTGGGCCGTGCTGCACTGATCCGGTTGTCCGGGGTCCGCCGGCTTGTCCCGGAACCCCTCAGATCCAGACCGGCTGGGCCGGATTCAGGAGAGGCACAACCTGAAAATAAGATATTTTAGATACGGGCAAAGCCACGTGACTTTGGACTTTGTTAAACTTGCCCTTATGGCACCACCAATGCAGACACTTGAGGAGGGGTTCCTGAAGTTTCCGTTCGGCGTGTACTACAGCACTACCAAAACATCAACAAAATGAGAAAAGGAAGAGTTTCAAATCTGATGCCACACAACTGAAACCAGGAAAACTAAGTCTTCACAAAGAATAAACCAGGACTTCATTGTGCTTAAAATCTTGACAAAAAAAAAGACTTTTGCTTAAGATGTTTCCATTAAGCCACTGAATGGCAGTAAAGTCTTGTGCTTTGTCCCGTTAAAGCTGTGGTATTTTTCAGTATTCTGTTTAGAGCCATTTAACGCGAATAACACAGCCTTTCAAGACCAAATTAAATCTAATATCTTAGATACAAAATACATGAGAAAATAATGCAGCACGGATGCTAAAAGCTTTATAAACATTACGTTTCCTATTAACTATTGCAATTACCTAAGAAATAACAGAAGAGGGGTTGAAAGAGTCTTGAGAAAAGCCTTTTCCTGCTATGTAGACCCTACAGGAGACAGGAGCATGAAATGGAGTGGTACAAGCTGCTTCTGCAGGTCAGCAAAATCCAGAAAGCTAACTGTGAAATCATTACAGTACTATTAAATGCAGCAGGAACCAATTTCTCTACAACATAGTTGGCGTGCAAACTCCATTCCAGCCGAAACATATTTTTATGGGGAAAAAATACCAAAAGTTTAAAGTGATCATATAGCATATGAATATTTAGAAAATGTGTCTAAACCTAAGGAACTCTGATTGAATTCGAAGTCTGTGCATAGCCTTATCATTTCTGCTGGTGAATACAACAGCTTTTAAAGACCAAAAATAACTGACCAGATCTTGTGCAAAGAGAACAATGAAAAGCCTGTATCTTAAGAAAGCTTGTTCAGTGTTGTTTAACTTTAGGGCGGGGAACTGGAGCAGAGTAAATGTCCCAGATGGAAACAAAGAAAACGGCTGTTAATGTAATTAATTAGTTAATGCTAAATTACAAAGAAAAAGGTATGCATAAAGGGTACATGAAAGAGGCAAGTTTCCTGGACAAGTGTGAACTACTTTAGCTGAGAGTTAGTGGAATCAATAGATCCAGACTGCACAAGAACTGTAAAGAAAAGCCATGGTGACACTCCAAGAAAACACTGTAGGCCTAAAATAGTGATCCTTACTAAAAATTCTGTTTCAATATTGGTTCATTTTCACCTCCTGCTTTCAACTACAAGTCCCCAAATCAGGAAGCATGAAATGGATTGTTTTCAAGAAATGCCTGTGTGGGATTGTGGGAACGTCACTGCTTGTCAGGACACTGTAGCAGAAGATCTTGCAGTGGGAAGCTTCTTCTGGAAACACCTCATGGTGCACTGCCACTTCATGTCATGCAGATTCAGCTGCATGAATTCAGTATTAAGGAAAGGCTGCAGCCTAACCCATTAATCTACAGAAACCTAAATAATTTGTGGTTTCAATATGAGGACCCAAATTCTATGGAGTGCCCTGCAAGGCTTCCTCACAGAATCAGAGAAAAATATATGACCTCTAGAGTTCATCTAGTCTAACCACCCTACTCAGCCCTGAGGAACATCACCCATAACCACATGCCAGTTTCATTTCAGACTAGTGATGACTACTTTTTAAGTAGAGGTTCAGACTGTCATCTTCCTTGTCCACTTACCCAGTCCCTACTGGACTACAAAGATGCTGTGGATGTTGCAGCAAGAGCTTTGCTAGACTCAATGTCTGCTGCTCTTATCACCTCAGTCATAGAACCAACTATTGTGTTGGTGGAACCGTGCTAGTTTTCCTGAATTGTCTTGTCCTTCATTATCCCAGAAATGGCTTCCAGAAAGATTGCTTCATGATCTCCTCTGAGAGACATGCTGGGTAAGGATGACTCTTCTGTAGTTTCCTGTACCTTGCTTTGATGATGGATGTGACATTTGCTTTTTTTCCAGTAACTGGAAATCCCATCTGATTGCCATAGCCTTTTGAAGGTGATAGGAAGCAGCACAATGACATTACTCATCTTCCTCAGCACCTTTACAAGCAGGTCCTGTCCAGCCCTAAGAACTTGCAAACATCTCATTTGCTAAAGTATCCCCCTGTTCAGCCTTCCTCTACAGTTACTGGATGTCTCCTCCAAACTTTACCAAACTAGGCATAGAGCTCTGTGAGCCCTGAGGGCTGACCTTGCTAATACAAAACAAGGCAAAGAGGGCTTTGAGCATCTCAGCCTCTTCACGGCTGTTCATCACTAGATGACCTGCCCCATTCATCATCAGAGCTGTGTGGTTCCTGGGTATGCTTGCAATTAGAATTGTTTAGAATGTTTTCTCTAGCTCTGGACCTAGACAGTTTTAATGGAAAGGCTGCAATTTGTTGTGAGCGGAGAATGGAGTCTGGGCATGGGGTCACTGGGCAAAGCACACAGCAGCAAAAGCGTTCTCAGCATGGACTATGCTAAAGGCATCCAAATTATCCAACCCAGCACATCTGTGTGCCATTTCACAAGATACCCAGTTCTGGAGAAAAGGGGCAATGAAGAAATCCTGATAACCCACAGAGGTGGGACAGGATGGAGATACTGATCACTACCAGCTGCTAAAGGCTACAAAGAGGCATATCCAAAATCTGTGCAGTTGCCAGCCTAAGAGGAACCCAAGAGAAATTAGAAGAATCTCACAGCTGGTGTCACTGCTCTCCAGTATAATTGCCATGGATGCTGGACTCCACAACGTCTGGACAGGGGCTGATAGGCAGCCTGGTCAGCACTGCCTTGGTGCTCTGTGGCTGTATGGGTTTCATGGCAGCACATGTTCTCGGTGCTCCAAAGCACCCTGAGAGTATGGACAAGAGTTAAAGTTGCTTTATTTCCAGGTTCGCTCTAACTACAACCCAGAAGGAGGTTTGGCTCTTGTATGTGCTACATTGTTGATAGAATGTTGCAACAGCATTTCCCACATGTGCATACGTTTGTCCTTCTGCAGGGAGTAAAGGGGTCTCAAAGCCTAAGAGTTCAGCCATTTATGTTACTTTCTGTCACAAATTCTGGTGAGCATTAATGGACTCCTACAGTTTTGGTCGATTTTTCAGAGTATTCTTTGCTATATGGATAACCTGAGAGGCTTTTTTTTTGAGTCCTGTCCTACATCCTTCCATTGATCTTCAGAGCAGAAAGCTTTTTTTCCTTTTTATTAGTGTGTATTATGAACTACTTTGAGTTGCTTTTTCTGTTAGCAATTTTATCATTCACCTAGCCTTAATCACCACATTGATTTATCTGAACAGAGAAACAGAGAGGAAATAATCTTTGGAGTTGTTTAATGCCAACAGTTCTTTCCAATACATACATTCAGCCAGCCTTACAATAACCCTGAAGCAGGTTTGAACAACGGAATAAAGGAAAAAAGAAAATTTTTTCTGCCCTTTGGTGCCATTTACAGTCTCTCCAAACTACAAGCTGTGAATGCTTTGGGTAAATGAGAAGACTGATGAGGAAAAATGAAGCGGACTAATAGAAACAGAAACAAAGTATAAGCTTAAAAAATGCTACAAGGTCACATTACAGGAAAGAAGACTCATAAATTAATAAAATAACTTCTTTTTATTTAGAAAACAATGTAAGTGCAAGCTGAAAATAAGTTCAAATTCACATAAATTATGACCACCAGATTATTGGCAAATTGTCCAAGAAACACTTGATTCCATTAGTGCCGTGAAAAGAAGCATTCATTTTTGAACAGGCTTCAGAGTAAAATTCAAATGTCTTCTCTTGATTAGAGAAGTTACTCATATCTGAACCCAAATTATAAAACTTTCTAGTTCTCAGATTTTATGTGCTGATAAAATCTCAAATGAAGGTGAAATTTTATAAGATTTATATTTGCCAGGATGAGAGGATCAGTTTAGGAACCCTTTCCCAATTGTTTCTAGATTACTGAAGTTTATGTTTTGGGAAGGGAAAGTAGTTCAAGAGGAAACTATACAAAGTATTTTCAGTGGTCCTGTATTTCCAGCTATTAATGGACTAACATGGGTCATAGATGTTATCTCAGTCTGATAAGAAAATCGGAACATACAGAATGGAAGTGAATGAAACATCTTCCTTATCTGATGGGAGTGTTAGCCCTTAGGATCTTCTTATCGATGAACATGAGTCTAGATATCCCTCAAACAAGCAAATTGCCTGCTAATAGGCTAAAATGCTGCAAAAAGGACAAAATCTCTTTCAAACAGAAAGAAGGAGCAGCCATTAAGGGCAAACCAGAGCTGCAGATCTGCAAGGAACTTTTTTATTAAGTTTCCTAATTTGAGATATTTTTTTCAATCAGTATTGGCACAAGCATTGCAGAAAATTTTTTTCTTTAACACTTATGGAGTAAAGGCAAATATAAAAGAAGTCTCGGAACACACAATGTTCAGCAACTGTTCATTGCAGCTGAGTCTTGTATTTGCATGGAAGCTTTGCTTATCCTTTTTTCAAATTGTTGAGTTCTTTATGGGAACAAAGATGCCATTCCAGTTAGAAGATGTTGGCTAGGCAGACTGTGGTTGGATTCTGTTTATTTCAAAAATAAACAAAGACTCAATCTATTTACACAAGATCTGGAGGCACATCCGGAGATATCGAGTCTGAAGGAAAACAATGGCAGAATGAGTGAAAATATTTCAGGCAGCACTTTGATTTCTGGAATTTGTAGTAGGAGCCAAACAGCTTGCCAGGACACAATCCTACTGGTGGTGCCAGAGCAGGGAGGGATCTTGCTATTTGACTGAATATTTTGGCTTGTCAGTTAGATTACACCAAAGTGATGGGTTGTTATATATTTTGACAGCTAAAGGCTGTTTGGAGCAACATAAAAATGGTTGTGGAAATGAATTACATTACAGATTTCGGTGATCAGAAATATGTTAAAAACTACCAAGGGACAATCCTGGAGATCATGATGTCACAGAGTTCATCATCTGATCTACTCACAACATACATCACTACAACTGGTTTGCCAAAATTGATTGCCAGACTGTAAAAGTTCAGACATCTTATTAAATTTTAAGAAGACTTTGATTGTGGTAATTTTGCATTCACAGTAAAATCATAATGGGTTCATTTGTAGTTCAAACAGTCTTTAAATGATCAGTGTAACCATTCCTGATGTTTAATGAACAGCAATATTAACACAACAAATCCATACATTAAAAATAATTTGCTGTCTGTCTTTTTCAGTTTTCAAGCCATGTGAGAATTTAACCCGTTTCAACACAGAAGTGAGAGCTTACTTGACTCACTGAAAAAGGCTGTCTTCGAGGGAAGGGAGAACAGAACATTTTACCACCAAATGAAAAGAAAAAAGATCCTAGTATGTACATAATCTTTCTTTCACTTTCCCTGAATCTCAGCAAATCTATAAATCTGCCATTACCTAAGCAGAGACAGTCAGTGCTTTGTGTCTTCTTATTCCCTCCCTTCCTGCTAGACAGGAAACAAGGAAAAGCACAATCAAGAGGTGATGAGAGTCACTATTGCACATGACTACTTTTTATCTTATCTTAGAACAAGCTTACTGACCAACTGTATGAAAAAAAAAGAATAAAAATCACAATTTAAATAAAAAAAATATTTGGACAGAGTAATTTAGCACATTCTCTTGATTGCAGCAAGTATTGAAGAGTGCCTCCTGGGACATAATTGGATATGTTTTCCCTCAGAAAAAATAGTTCCTACTCACTTGTAACAGGAACTATCAGGGTGGAATCTGCCTATTCAGGCTGGTAGAGGCATTCTGGGGATCAGTTTTAATCTTCTCAGTGGCTATAATCATTACATAAAAAATAATGTGAGTAGTAACTTCCAGAATATATTTTTCTGTCTAAATAAAGGCTTAGTTCATAACACATAGAACAGCTCTTTACCTGAATAAGCCTGGTCAGAAAAATGCTGTCAGATTAATTATTTACAATGTAAATCATCTGACAATTTAAGACAGTATTTGGGATAAGAAAAAGACTTTTTATGACCTCCTAAAGAAACAAGAAGAAAGTGACAAAAGCTTTTACTTAAGTGTAGTTTTGATAGTTTTAGAAGCTGTTGATTGAAAAGTGGAATGAGCAATCACTCAATCAGAGGCCAGAGCTTCGGTGAGTGGGAGATTATATTCTCATGATCTGTGACTAACAGAGAGTAATAAAAACCCTAGTGAACATGTGTATCATGTAAATACAATTCTATTGTCAGATGGTTTGTGGTAAATTGAAATGGCTGCTCTGAGGTCACAGAAAGCAGACTGTTTCCTGGAATTTCTGCAGGCAAATTGCACGTACTGTAAACAGGAGCTCCCTAGATCTTTGGCATTGCACTGCCAGGTACTGTGAGTGACACGGCACCTAATAAATAAGACCATTATGCAGAGATAGAGAAAGCTGGTGTCAAATTACCCAGAAAGTTGAAGGAGATATGGAAACCACTGCTGAGAAAATCAAATAACAGATATTTTGTCTTTGCCTCAATTTTTATGTGTTTTGAGTGGGGTAATAGAGAGAAAGCACCAGAGACCACATCCTCAGTTAAAAGATCATTGGATACAGACCATTTTCCTACTGTCAGAAAACAACCTTGGGCATTTGGTGTTATGACTTAGTATAAACAGCTGTATTTCTCATGAAAATAAAATTTAAAAAAAAGAGTAAAATTTCTTGCATTGCTTACATTTTCAGGAAGAGCACACAGTTCATTTTTGTTTCTGCTTCCTTTGCAGGTTATGGTACTTGCAAGGTTGTGTGCAATGTGCTAAGCTTCCTTGAGCACTGGGGTTGAACAAGCTTTCATGATCTTCCTTGGATCTGGGGTTTTTTTTTTCATTCCTTTACCTGCTTCATTATGAAATTGTGACAGTTTTGGCTAGGGGTGGGACAAAAAAGTTCAGCATTCAGTGAAGTTTGTCAGCTTTCTGATATGACTTGTATAGGGCAGGTCATATTTTTTATCTTCTACTTAATGAGTTTGAGCGGTTCATTTTAAACCATCCATGATAGTCAGTAAGAAATTCAGGGAAAGGCTCAACTAAAAGTCTAAATCAGAGATGGTCAACTCTTAACCTCTTTAGAATTAACAGATAGTAATGAGAACTTTCGGTTGTTCATTTCTTAGTAAAATAAGTGTCTAAAATCTGACAGCTTTTCTTTTCAAACACGGAGAAGAGAGGCAAATCAACTTTCAGGAAAAGGAAAGTGAATATCTTCTGTCTCTTATCCATTAGAAAATGACCAACTAACAGCGCCCCTGATGCCTTTCTTTATTTCATGTTCTTGGGACACAGGAATCAAAATACCTTTTAGGCCTTACTGATATAACTCAAAAACAACCATAAAGGTAACGGCTTACAGCATGAAGGAGTTGGAATGCACATCCAGTAACAATGGGTTAACTTCTCCTAATGTTTTACTACCTGCCTTCATATTTACTCTGCAGTAATTTCAGAGAATATCTTCAGAACTAAAATGACTAAAGAGAGACTCACATATTTAGTTCTAAGATGTGTTCCCAGTGGGATTATCTGTGCTATCTATAACACCAGCAGTGTTCCCCTTCCCCTGGAATTAGTGTCTGTGATCATTCAATACTGAAAGTTTCAATATCACTCCAGAACAAGTCTCTTCTACACAATCTTGGTATCTCTGTAATCCATAAAAACAGACAAGCTCAAGAAACAGTTAACTACACAATCCAAAAAATTAGGTTCATAGAATCATAGGATGGGCTGGGTTGTCAGGGACCTTACAGGTCACCTTGTGTTTTGCTAATGGCTTCTGAACTTATATAAAGGTTTGAGGTAGATATGACACCTATAGAGAGTTACTGGAAAGAGACTACAGTCAACCACGAACTAAACCAGTGGGTGTTATTCCTTAAGGCAGGGCAGTTGCCTTGTCCTGAGAGTTTTAAGCTGAAAAGAATGAGTGGTATACTTCTTAAATGTAATCAACTTGCCTTTTTAGATCTAACTGATGGCCTGAAAACTCACAGTGAAATGTGAAAAGTGGGCAAGTGAAAATTTAAAGTATATTACATTATGGACAAAATAAAAAGCTTAAATGCCTAGAATTAATCCTCACTAAAATCTTACTGAGTGTTGAAAGGACATTCCTGTTCCATAACAGCCCTTCCTTTGAATGGCCCGGTCCCACCAAAAGCTGAGTGCACAGCACTGACCTGTTTGCATTGGAACAATTTCCTGAGCAGTATCAGTAACCATCTCTGTTAAATGCCTGGACTGAAGTCAGGAAAGAGTAATTTATCTTGCACTTGTCATTTAATAATCTCACCATGGTGTTTTCCAAGAAGGAACAAAATTTCCATCTAGAGAAAACTGAAAAGATGGTTTATATTTGCATCGAGAACACACTAATTTCAGTTGGGTTGTACCTAGTTTTCTGAGAGATCTACAGTAAATTCTACAAAAAGAGGACTAAAAAAGCCAGTTCAACTCAGAATATTTTTCATTAAACTGTCTCAAACTTGTGAACAAAAATCTCTATCTATGAAGGGCTATTTCTTCTATAACATTTTACATTGCATGTGTTTGTGATGCTGGAAAAAAAGGTGATATTTTACTTTATAAAAATAAAACAGACTGAACTGATTTTATAACGTTCAGAATTGCCTAGCAAGAAGATTAGCCTTTAGTTGAAAACACAGAATAATTATGAGAATTACAGTTCAAGCTTTTGAACTAGGAAAATACAAATACATATAATATGCAAATACAAAGTTCATTATTCAATGAAAACAAAAAATCTCATCTGAATAGTCAAAGATGGACCTTACATGTCAGAGAGACTCTTGTTTTTCACATGTAAAAAACCCCTCCAGTTTACATTAAAAAAAAAAAAAAAAAAGCCAAAATGACAAAGCTCAGGGGCAGAATTTCATCATTTTGCAGAGACCAGAAAAAATCTGACGAACTAGAAAAAAGTGTCAAGCCTTTAACATTACAAATTACTATTGCAGACACCATGTAAAATGATACTTGGCTTTTTCTTTGCCCAAATTGCTAGATTAACTTAACCCTAACCCTAATATTCTGTCTGTACTCTGGAAACAATATTTTCACTTTGTCCTAGTCTCATATTCTAGAATACTGTGTAAATATCCAGTGTATACAAAACAAAGAAGTTTATTTGTACAATCTACCATCTTGGCCCTTCCTTCATCCAAAGTCTATTAGTAGGGATGAGTTTTCTGGCAATATATTCCATTATTTGCTGGCAAGTTAGACACTAACTCTGCTCTGTGTGTGATTTCTTGCAAAGCCAAGGTGACCAAGGTCTTAAGACAGGTCTTTCCCAACTTTGAGTGAACACATAGGTTACCACCCAGCCTGAGAAAATCTGCACTTACCGTGGTGTCTACAACTTCCCTGCTTCTCTCTCATAACACCCTTCTAATTGAAATCCTGGCAGGCAATGCAGCACTACCCTTGCCCATAAAGCTCCCCAGTTGCTTGCATTTAGAATGGTGACCTAGAATGTTCAAAAAAACACCCTGGGCATCATTTCCTTCTGTTTCAGAAGGACAGCACTGGCAGGAAGGTCTTCGATAGATCTGGGTTTCTAAGATTGCCTCTATTTAGGTCTATTAACCTAGATTGTTGCAAAGCCAAGCATCTACTACTTCCATCTTTTAATTGTGTGGTTTCAAGTCTGAACATTGATTAGATGCCTAAATAAATAATACTTGCTGTAAACCAACTCTCCACTATAACACTTACTCCTTTATCCCTATTACCACCTAACACAGGAATGGACTGATACTGAAACCTTAAAGTTTTTCCAGGATTTCATTGTAACAGGATAGAAACATATTTCCCAGAGGAGGAGGAGAACCCTAATCAGAAACGTTCCTATTTTCTGTAAGATGTAAACTGTAATTCCCATAGATAGAAAACCCAGATTAGACAAAACTATGTTTGGATGTTTGTTGAATATTGCAAAAAGAGAAGAGAGAAGAAGATAAAGCTCTGGAATGGAAAAATCTAGTGGTACAAGTCTGAATTTCAAAATTTATACAAACGTTTCAGAAAGACATTTTATCTTTTGTATGATTAACAAAACTTACTCAAGCTTTTAAAATTAAAAGAATTGTTAATAAAGAAGCATTATAAAGTCAGTAGAAGAAAGCATACTTTTGTTAAAAATACAAACAGAAAATGATCACTTTTTGTGTTGCAGAGGTCACAGTTTAGAGCATTTGAGCACCTTTATCCACACGCCCTTTCTTTGAAGGATTGCTTTCCCCACAGTGGAAGTGCATTCCATGAGTGTAAGGCACAGGTGGCAGATGGGCTTGCCTGCCTCTGTGTTAATGGTGAGGGGCATTAATACTCCTAACATCACTTTCCCACAGTTAGCTGTGATGCCTTCAGAAACTGGTTATGGTTAGAATGTATTATAAACTACAACGAAACATCTAATTATGTCTTAACTTCAGAAATGATGGAGAGATCTTCACTAGTAATGTGAGCGCTGCTAGCAACTGGAACTTCCTCCACAAGCTGTAACTATGCCAGTTTTCCACAGTTAGAACTTGGTGTTAACGTTAATGAACCACAACTGGGCTTCAAAGCAACGTTTATATTTTTGTAACCCAGATGCCCTTGGAAAAAAGAGGAGAAAAGGGAAATGTTGTGACACTAGACTTACTATCAAAAAAATTTAGATAAGAAATAGTACTGAACACATAGAAAATTAAATATTATTGCTTTTTATAGCATATATTTGTGCTGATTTACTATTTATAATTGGAATTATTTAGACTATAACTATCCTAAACAGAGCTTTTCACAAAAAAAACATAGAATGCAACATTCAGAGAACATGTTTCTTGAATAAAATGAACAATCAGATACCTACTAAAACATATTAGGTGGATAAAACATAATATTTTGTCATTGACTATCAGATTCCAACTTGTCTCTTAGCAACATGATACAGACTTTTTTGTTTAAAGCAAAGCACAGAAACTGGTCACATGTTTTATCTTGCACAAATTGTGATCTTTAACTCTTTTGTTAAATATTCCATTTATTTTGGTCATAATCCCAAAAGAAAAAATTTGTTCAAACTGTTCAGCCAAACACAACGTCATGTGGCAAAGTATTGTGGTCCTCCATAGAGCAAATTCTCTAGAGTCAATTGTTTGCACATATCAATAGTCCAACATCTACAATATGCTGATTTTGAAATGTGGGCACACGGAGGCCTCACTGCAATCTTCTTCAGAGACCCTCAAGTCCACTTCCTGTAACCAGCAATGTCTGACAAGACATGGAATCAGGTGAACCTCCCTGGGCTTAAACAAAGACTGAAAAAAAAAAAAAAAAAAGCCAGAAACCAGTGTTTCTCCCTTTGCATTAATTTTAAGGCCAATGCCTGGTTAGCATTTAGCACAGTCAGATGGCAGTACCACTGTTTATGTGTTGCAGTCTTACAAGGCATGGTGAACCCAAGAGAAACATCTTGTCCTAACCACAGACTCATTCTGTCCCCATTAATATCTGCTGACTTGTGCTGCACTGTGTCTTCTGCAAAAGAGACAAGTATCCTGAGATGCCTCTCCAAAGCGTAATTGGCCACTAGTGCCATACTTTGGTAGGTAATACTATTAATTGCCTAATTAAAAAAATACTAAGCTGAGACATTTTAACACTGTTTTAAAGCAGAGCACAACTGTCACACTGCTGGATGAAAATGATCTTCCTTGCATTAATAATATTGTTAAGGTATCGAAAAAGCCAAGCATGAAGTGTACAAAAAAAATCTTCCAGTGATTTCAAATGGCAGCATACAATCCCTGGATTCTAGAGATTTCAGATTATTCCACGGTTATTTGCTGCAATAAGCAGTTCAGCTCACAGGCATGCAGTCCCTCACTACAAGTGTGACATTGTGCTAAAAGCCTGAAGCCTCCAGAAGAGTCCTTTTCCCCTTCTGTACTGAGACCTAAATAAACACCGAATCCCAAGAGCTGGAGTTGTCCTTCAGCACCTCTTCTGAAACCCAGTAGCACTCCTATTGCTACTGGAGGGGGAATTACTCACAGGGGTTGTTTCTCCTGTCGGTGCTGCCCAGTCCAACAGGAAGGCTGGCTCATGCCCCTCTGCCAGCCATTCCTAGGGAGCCTCACCTTGGCCCTGGCCCTGGCCCTGCTGCACTCCCTGCCCAGCAGTTGAGCTTTCCGGGGCTGGAGGAAACCTGCTGGAGCTGGCTGGACAACACAAAGCTCTGTTGATCTC
The DNA here is from genome assembly GCA_013397935.1 of Dasyornis broadbenti. NCBI lineage: Eukaryota > Metazoa > Chordata > Aves > Passeriformes > Dasyornithidae > Dasyornis > Dasyornis broadbenti. The sequence goes on from VZRN01000467.1 coordinate 314,222, forward strand.
AAATACATGCTTCAGCTAATTGCCTTTCCTGTGTGGGCTGTGGGGATGGAAGCCACTGATCTACCACCTGCAAGCAGCCAGTCATGGACAGAAACGGTCTGGAGGAAAAGAAGGAAAAGGAAGCACCCAGCAGCTCCCACAGTCCCAGATGCATCCGTCCCCTCCCTCCCCAACTTCCTCACATAAAATACTGGACAGAATATTTTACTGATTTGTTAAAATATGTTGATAGGCTCTTCCCCTTCCTCACTGAAGGTACAGCCCTTCAGTTTTGCAATGTATTTCAATATCTTTTATAAAATGCTTATTTTACTGTTAATTAGCAGCTCACTGTATTGCTTTCCCCAAACTGATCTTTATACAGCAATTTTGTTTCAAGGAATCCCTTCAGTCTTGTTGGAAGAATTTTATAAAATTCATTAAAAGACATTAAAATAGTTGCAAGCTTCAGCATATGTTTTTTGCTGTTTTCTGGCAACAAGTAGAAATGTGCCTTAAACTGGAAACTCCTTGCAGCCTTTTCCCTTTACTGCAATATCTAACTGTTTTACAGTCTTTATACTCTCATCATTTCTCATAATAAAATTTGTTACTATGACAAAAAAATCCACTAAAAATTATAAACTGTTCTAGTTATTCAGTTGTTCCATGACCCAGCCATCAAGATTTGAGCTTCAACATATTTTTGGAAGTACTGAACAAAGATAACTTGGGTACATTTTTAGACAAGCCTATTTACTTTTGCATTTTTACAACAGTCTATTTGACATTTCAAGAAATCTTGAAAGACCATAGCCAGAATCCTAAGGTAAGCAGCAAAAAATTTGATCTTTATCTAAAATTATGGAGATAACTGGTTCTTGTACTGAGATGTCTGTTTATATCAATTTCAAATAGGGAGGAACAGACCAAAACAATGTGACTAAATCGAGCCATTGGACATTAAGCTGAGCCTGTTAAAACCAATGTAATTATCAATTTAGATATGATTCTACAATCATATCTGGCCTTTACTTAAAACCGAAAAAATTAAAAAGGTGCTTTAGGAATCTGGAAGTCAAATGACAGATTACAGATGTCAAGATGTTTGAACTGATCTCTAAAGTTAAAGAATTAAAACTTAAATAATTGATACTACCTATGTATACAAGAGAAGTATCTAGCTGCAAGATAGAAACCAGTCATTTTAATATTAAAAAAGTTAAATTAAATGAGTATGATTTAAGCAAGGGAGACTAAAAATACAAGTATCAGCCAGAATCTGAAACAGAGTATTTTGCTGAAACTAAATGAGTAACTGAGGGGAACATGAAAACAACACCACTTCAGTAAAAGCAACATTTTAAAATATATTTTTAAAAGTATATAAAAATCTAATAATATAATTGATGCTTAAGTCTAAGATCTAGTGAATTTTTAAATCTCATCTTAATCTCATTTTAAAACACTTATACTCAGTATTCCTGTATACAAGAATGTGTGTAGGGACTCTGATGAGCTCCAGAGCACAAGGTTCCCTGCCCAGTCATCATTTATTGACTGGACAGGGAATAACCTGCACAGTGTGCAGGACACAAAGAGGGACCTTATAAACTGTTAAGGTGCAGGTCACGAAGAGTTTAAGTACCCCAGCGGGGAAGGTGGAGGAATGCAAGGGAGATGGGAGATGAAAACAGACCGTATTTTGTCAGTCACAGAACTGCTTGTTCAAACAAGAATCCAACAGTCTCTATCTCTTCCTGCTTATACCATTTTCAAAATTATTGAAAACTGGGGGGGAAAAAAAAAAAATTAAATAAATAAAAACAATCTCAATCTGGAAAAGTTTAAGGTACTGTTCAGATTCTGCACCATTTACTGGCACAAAGCAAAGGGAATTAGAGGATCAGCAGGCCTGTAGGGAATCTCCCTTGCTATTTAGTAAATACTTTTAATTCTTTAAAACGCCATGGTAACCTTGTAGTGACCTTATTGAGCCACAATCCTCGTGACTGCTTTGTAACATGATAATTTCTAAACTCCTACTCAATTTACTGATTTTTAAAATTGCAAAATACTGCATTTTCAGAGGTAAATGTATATTATGTGTTGTTCTGACAATGAAATTAAATATTGTGGTTAATACACAAACCAGTATTATCCAGAACTGTATCCAGAGTATCCAGAACTGTAAATCGAAATTCAAGAGAGGAGAAACTACTCACCTCCTTTAGGAATTTACTCTGTAATCTTTAGCAAATTATTTAATCTTTCTATGCCTTCATTTCCCATATACAAAACAGGGTAATATTTGCTGTAAAGGATAAAAGCTGTCACGTGTCTTTTAAAAAATAAATGGCACAGAAAAACCTCTAGTTAAACAGTTAAAACGACTTCTTGCAAAGATTAAGAAAACATCAATTTTCTCTGCTATCCAGAGCAAAATTTCCCTAAATACTCTCACACATTGTATCTGCTAAGCAATTTGGTTCTTTATACAGGAAGTGATCATACCGAGGTCACAACTTTAGTTTTTTTAAACTAGCCTCATAAATTTACTAGTTCAGTAAGTTTCTTACTGCATTATCCTGACACAGACAAGATTCACAGACGTAAAACTCATAACCCTGAGATTACAGCTTAGACCACTTGTCACATTTTGAGCAAACTATGAAGTATTCATGTTTCACTGACTTACATTCAGTATGTATGACAAATAAGGACAACTACATGTATATAAAGTACTACATGTACATGTACATAAACCAGGCCAAGATAAAAGTCCTATTGCATATGCAGTGACTATATAACCCATCATGGTTTTTTGACTTTGAGTTTTTTTCAGGTGTTAAGATACACTTAATCAAATCAGACTATTGATTCCAACTTTGGTATTAAATCAGATTTTGTGAGGAAGACCTCACAAAGAGGTATGACAGCAAACAGATGACGCCAGCCTGACTGTAGTGACAATCCATCACACATCCATATGAGCAGGGCTCTTGCCTGAAGCCTGAGCTGTTGAATCACAGAGGCTGGAAAACTGTCAAAGGTATAGCACTGCTCTCCCAGAGAGGGTGTAGGGCACAGCGAAAGGACTCTTGGCATCGTTCTTAGGGGAGTATTTTGTCTCATGCAAGGACTGGCTCCAACAAGCTCTGAAGGAAGCTATGCTCAGGCCTTCTCTGCAGGGGAACATATTTTATGCCTTTGATGGGACTCTGGGTAGGAGTTCAGCAGATGCCTGAGATACCTGTATACCTAACCAAAGATGAATGGCCAATGTGTGACTACATCTCTGTGTATTAAAAGAATAAACTGGAGCAAATAACACGAGAAAGAACATGGAGAAAATTTCTGTGAAAAGAATAAATAAGATAGGGATAGCAAAACTCGTGTATGATCCCATCTTTTTCTTAGAAAACAAGAAAAAATGATCTTGCAAGTAAAGGTATCTTTATTTTCTCACTTGACAGTATTTGAGCTGATATCCTCTAAGCTATGAGCCTGAAAAAGTAATTTTATATTAAAAGAATAAGAGCTTTTACAACTCCAATAATAACATCACAAAGCTCAGATCACAAATTACATTTAATTTAATTTAACATTACATGCATTTTAGACAGTGATTCATATTGTTTACTTGCACAAGTAGTCATTCTCAGTGTACAAGTAACAACAATTGCTTTTATGATGAAAATCATTGGCATGCACTGCACACAGCCATGTGCAAAGTTATTTTTTTCAGTTAGAAAATGTTAAGGTAATTATTTCTAAATTGATTTTTTACATAGAGTTCAATTTTGGTTTTATGCAGACATTGCATAGGTGATGCTTAGCTTCTCCAGAAAGACTGGAATGTGGTACCAGTATTGTTGAAGCAGATCAAGTGACAGTAGCAAACAAGAATATTTGAAGAAGAGGCATAACTTTTAGGGTTGAAAGGTCAGCAAGTACAGCCTAGGATGAAAATCAAAAAAGCTTGTTAAACTTGACATTTGAATCAAATTTCCTTAAAGCAAGCTAAGAAGTCAGAAAAAGATTCAAATACTGACTACAATACTGCCAATAATTAGATACAAACATGGCTAGTAACAAATTATACTGGTTTATGTTAGTACCTTATTGCATAATTTTTCATTCTAACATTTCAAAGAAAAAAACACATTTACCCAATGTATATTACCCAAGTAACTTTATTTTAGCCTTTAGCCTTACTTCAAATATACACGGCATCATGGGTGAATAAGGGGTCTAACATTTCAACTTGCTTCTAAAAATAACTGGGAATTAAGAATCCTTATCCTGTGGCTTGGCTAGGACCTGTGAAGTAAGTCCAATGTAAAGCCTCAAATAATCAATGTCTTCTCATGAAAGTATGTTTAAAAAAAACCTAAGGAAAGTAATCACAAACTCTCAAAGTCTGGAAAAAAACTATCACCATATTTTTGAAAAAAAAAAAAAAAAAGAAAAAATTAACAAGTTACTAGATATAAACAGTAATAATCTTCATCCTAATGACTTCATTTTCTTCATTTGCTGTGACAGTATGCACAGTGAAATTTCAGATTCACATTGACAAAGTAATCTTGTAAAATTTTTGCAATTTGTAGAACAGAAGCAACTCCATTAAAATGTACTGAGGAAAAAGGTACCTCTGCAACATTTCAAAAACAATATATCCCACTAAAATAGATTATATATTAAAAAAGAAAAAAAAACTTAATTGTAGGAAATAATCTTATAACACTTTCTTTTTGTAGCAAATATGCTTTATTTCCTTTTACTCCAGAAAAGAACTATTATGTACTGTATGTTCACATTTCCTTATTTTTTATCTAAGGTAAGAATTTAGACAGAAAGATTTGCACTATGCACCATGTGCCATGTGAAGCTTAAGTTACTCTTATTGGCAAAGCATCAAAAACTATTTCAATCTCCTCTAAGTGAAACTTATCCTTACTTCAGCTGCAGCCAGTGACGTCACCTCCATCAGGTTGACTGCTCGGAAAGCAAACACAGCCGCTGCCAGGACTGAAAGAAAATGTCCAATATTTAAGTTTCTGACCCAATAAGTAGTGGTTAGAATTAATCTTGATATAAAATACCAATTTGCACTCAGTTTAATTATTTTGATTCTGAAGAATAATATACAACAGGTGGCTGTGTTTGAGGTTCTTAGGCCACTTTCAAACAGACAGGAAAAACACAAATCAGAAAAGTCTAGGTGAAAATGCCTGAGTTTAAGATCACTAGCTTTAATTAAAAGGAACAAGCTGTCTTAAATTTACAAATGGAACCAAAACCTTTTCTCTTCTACTCACCCACTTCATATTTTAAAACTGACCCAACTGAAGACACATGTTTTCTTTAAAACCTCCATCTTAAACCTTCAAAAATATGAGGACATTATTTAAGTACAAAATTTTTGAAGTGTCTTAAAAGATGTCACTTCGAAGGAAGAAATCCAGCAAAATCACGGGGATTCTCAATTACTTTAAGTACTGTAGAAGAAGCTGCCATAAACAACAGGCATCTTGTATTTTGTGAAAGGTGATGAATTCATTTACCACTACCACTGAAGCTGGGAGAACATCCTATGTTTTGTTCAGAGAGCATTTAGCATTTTTTGAGCATTGCCATTAAAAAAATATTACCTGACATAATTTTTATTAAAGATGAAGTACCCATGCAGTTCCATTTTTCTATATAATATATGCTTTGCCATGTATGTAACCTGCTGCCTGCATTCAAAGAAGAACTATTTTCTTCTCATCACAAAATACATTGAAGCTAATGTGTATTCACACAGACTTCACACATTTTGTAAAAATAACTCTATTACCAGCAAGAACTTCTAGAGAATTGTATCCCAGGATTCTGTCCCACAGAAGCAAGAGCTGGTCTGTAGCTAAATAACCAGAAAATGCTCGTACCATCCATTTAAATGAAATTCGTAGCCTACAAACAAGTGATAAAAATTGGTTATTATATTTCTGGGTCCCATAATGATCAGACTGTCTATAAATTGAAAATACTTCATTATTCTTCTGCATTTCTCTTCCAGGAAGAATAACCATTTTCTCTTGCAGCAGTAATAATCAATATTTTAATTTGCAACAGCCATCATAAAACTATTTAGCATCTCATTTGATAAAAGTACTAATATCATTCTCATTATCATTCTGATCAAACAATCACATTAGAGTGATCTTCAGCTATTATCACCCTCAATGTTTCATCCTTTCTGCTATTATGCTATTAAGATGGCTACCAATTAAGACAAAAAGGTTTCCAGGTTCTGTTGTGCTTGGCGCCATGAGTTCACTACCGAATCACAGCCTTTTGCTCTCTTGCCCCTTCAAGTACCTTCTGCTGGAACTCACACACTTCTGTGTCTTCTGTCCCCTAGGAAATACATCACTCAGTTCCATCAGATCCAACATGAATTTACCAAAACTTAGCTGAATAATACAGCACAGCACATTTCTCACAGAGCAATTCTCTCTTTTTCACAGAGCATACAGAAGAAATGCACAGAGCACACATATACAGGTTAGACAAAGCATTCCATCTGATTCTCAAGGAAAAATGGCACACTGATGTTTACACTTTTGACTAATTTCCCATAGATCTTAAATTAAAATACTACAGAACAGCATTTCCACAACAATCAATTTACAACATTTGTAACAAGTCAGAAAGAAGTACTTACGGCTGAGCTCCAATTTCTCGGAGGTGATAAAATAGCTGGGGCAGATGGGTTTGTAGAAGAGTCTCAAAAAGCAAACACAACGATACAATGCCCTAAAGAAACAAGATAATATCCTGAATACTAACACTCATCCTGTCAAATCTGCAAGTAAGTATGCATGAATTTTTAATTCAAGCAATGAAACACTATTAATGATAGAATACTCAACGTAGGTGAGAAAGGCACAAGCAATTCTAATACCTTCAGTCACTAAAGTCTTGCTCCTGCAATTCTGTGTATGTATTAGCAACATAATATGTTCTGATAGTCTCTTTCAACTCTGAGTTACTTATGGTGTTTGTATGGCAGGGTTGAAGTACTTAGTGGGTTATTACAATGTGACCTACTTGAAATACTTCCACTTTGATGAAACAGACCTCAGCTGCACTAAAAAATAAAGGATATGAGAAAAAGTATCTCTCTGATAAGTAAAACCAAACAGCAATGGGGATAACTACAAAAAGAGTTAAACAAATTTTAAAATTTGTTTCAAAAATTACCATGGAAGCGAATAGACTCTGGTTTGACCCCTTTCTCTCCTATTAATGATGGAAAACACAACACACAGCCTTGAAATAGTATATCAAAGCAAGGATTTTCTTTTAACGAGGAAATATTTTCAAAAAGCAATATAACTCTTCAGCACTTTTTGAAAGAAAAAAGAAATATTTACCCTGTTTAATTCTTTAGAAATAGAAGACAAGCCAATTTTTACAACTGTCCTGCATTCAAGACAGCTGGTCCTGGTCACAAACAGCCAAATTCTCTAAACTCATCCAGTAGTACTAAAAAGCATGTGCTGTCATACCAAGATACTTCAGTTAAAGAAACAGACACTAATTTGGTATCTCTGAAACAATATCTCTCTACCTATGACTACATTTTAGTCCCTCTACCCCAGATAGTATTTCAGTGTGCACTTACACGTCATTAATGAAAGTGAGTTTGCATTTATGTGACTCCCTGAAGTGAGAAACCTTTTAGATTAAAAAACTTGACCCTTATAAAAGACCCCACACCCTCATAGAATGAGAATTTACTATTTCAATAAGGTATATGATATTCCATAGCAAAGACTAACACTGACATAGAAAACAATAATATTCAGACTGGAATTACCTAATCATTTTCCCAAGCTTACCTGAAATATTTTATTATATTTTAAAGGATACATTTCAATCACATAGAAAACCATGTTACTGTATATTATTGTTCTGTAGCAAACAGAATATCAAGTGAGTGCATTTAATTCCTAATGAACTTACAGAGGGATGAGAAGAGATGGAATGGAGTCTGAAGAAAAAACGCACATACATCTCACGGAATATCTGATACAATTTGGAAGGTTCATGGTACAGAAAACAAAGTGGAGCAACTGAAAGGATAAAAGAATTATAATTGACTCAACACTGTAAACTGCTAAAAGAGTTTAATGATTAAGCGCATGAAGTATGAGGAAAAGCCAAGTAATTTATAGTACCACAATTTACAAAAACAGTACTAAACCAATTACTGAGAAAGAAGTATTCAACAACAGTCTATCATTTAGTCCAAAAAGTCAAAAAAGGAAGTATGATAGATTCTTGGTATTTTTCCTACATGTTTCAAGAAGCTAAACCAATTAGAACCTGCTTATTACAGTGCTGCCTCCTGGACCATAAGAAATATGCTGTAAGGAGAGCGTCTCTGGAGTGTAGGGCAATGGGATGTTGAACAGTGCAAAGTTTTGATTCAACCGTCTGTAATTTCCAGCGTGCCGTGGGGCCAGTGACCAGCTCCAAATTGATGCCCCACTTGTAAGACTGCTCGAAGACAGATATTGTGGAAATGAAAATATTAAAAGAACAGCTTTTGGTTGCCTCTGTAACATCACTAAGTATGACAAACTGATTATTTATATGACCTGTTTATTTCTTACAAGATCTGTAAACCAGTGACATTTGGTAGTTACTGTTTAGAAGTCTTCTAGTACACCTGATTCAAAATAAGAACTGTGAATATTTAAAACAGCAGCTCTCAAACTTTTCTTGTTTTGTAAAAGTCTAGCATATAGATAAATCTGTTATATGTATATGCTGCACAAGCATAACATAGTTCCTTGAAACTGATAGTCCATTCACTCAATGCATTTTCACAGACAATTGTCCTGAACCTTTTTGTAAACAACCTTTTGATCTGTCCACTCATCATGCTGACTGTTTCATTTTACAGGTGCATTCATTTTAGCTGACAGTTTACATTTTAACACACTCATAGTCTCTATCTCTACATTCACCTTCCCTTCCAGTTTTACTTACACTAAGCTAGGGATATGGATACATTTATCTGCATATGTATGTATACATACACACATAGATATATGTACATTTTTAATATATATATGGATATATGCATGTGTGAATTTATTTTCATATCTAGATATCAGAGAAGGTGGCTTAATAAAAAAAATTTTGTCTTTGTGAGAGGTGAGGTGCTAAGGTAAGGTGAGATGATCACAGAAAGTTGTACTTCCGTAAGGGTAAGAAAAGCAGAGATGTTACCCGTGTTTATGTTTTTAATGCTTGAAGGCGGAGGTGGAAGGCTTGTCAGTGTGCATATGTACATAAAGGCCATGAGGATAACAGAACAGCCTCTGACTGCTGGCACCCTGACAGTGTATGCATGCAAACAGGAAAAAGGATATAGGGTTTTCATAAGGAACCAGATACTTCCTCATAGAGCAGAACAGCATGGAATACAGAGGGTGCTCTGCTTGGTCCCAGCCATTGTACCCACAGCCTTGAGCTACACTACCATGTTCCTGCTGCCTTGCTTTTCACCCTTCCTCCTTCTCAGAGCCAGCATATTCTGAGCCTGTGCAAAGAGTGAGGACAGGAGGGAGGGAGGAAAACTCACACCCGAGTTTGGGAGACACTGTTCTCAAGGGCAGAGTCAAATCCAAACATTTTGAAAAGCAGTTCACATGGAACAAGTGAACACTTCCTGGTGAGTCCCTAAGAAAGAGTTTGTAACTTAAGTGCTCATTACTTCAAAGTCTTTAGATTCCCTACTCAGGTTCAAATTTGCATTTCATATTTAAATTGAATTATTTTAATGGTTGCATGATCATTAAACTTTATTATTAGCAAAACACAGCACTGTAAGTATAACCTTACAATCTGTTTGCCATGTGATGCTACAAACACCTTTGATAAATCAAAAAGAAAAAACTGAAAAGCCAAAACATCTAATGTCACATTGTTGGAGTACAGCTACAATAGCTGCAATACATATGTAAGCCACAGAGATTTTTCTGCTTTTTTCCTAAAAATCTTGTTGATGTTTGTCCTTTCCTCCATGCAGTAAATTAGCAACCATTCTATTATGTAATGCTCTTTTAACACCTCTTGCAGGCAAATGGATAGAGCAATAGGCCTTGCACATTATTCTTGTTTTTAAGAACTCTTTTAATGGGTAACCTGGTCTACCCAGAAGTGAAACACACAGTAAGAGCACTTTGTGGTAAACTTTATCCCTCTATTCACATACATTAAGATGTATAACTTAGCTCAACTATTAGCTCTCAAAGAAGGAATTCCCACACGGCAGTGAGCTGTAATATAAGTAAATAAAAGAGCCTGAAATTTTTAAAATTATATACAATCTTCATACACAAATAGATATAAAAGCACATATTCAAGTCTAAAAGCTACAGAAAAGTATACATAGCTTTAAACTGCAATACGAGGAAAAGCAATCCTGAAGTTTTAGTTTATGAGAGTCACACTTACCATACATAGAAAAGCCATGAAAAGGAATTACACCTACAAAACAAAAACATTTCTTTTTCTGTTCTTTTATAGTCATATATAATGAGTCCATATTTAGCTCAACTCTTTATTCATGCAAAAAAAATTATTCCCCCCCACATTATCAAATTGTATTCTGCTTATGTCAGGAATAAAGTATTCCCTTGTTATTGCACCTGCATAGATCTCCATCTTGTAAATTCTTAAGTATAGAATCATCTACAACAGTACAACCAATTACGTGCTTAACACAAGCTATAGTTCCTAGAAAGCCAAATAAAGCTCAGTTTCCATGAAGTTGTTACACGGAATCTTTGCTGATATCAGAACCTAATTTCAGATAAATGACAACCCATAAATATCATGCACTGACAAGAATGGAGAAGGAAAAAATGTGGGCCAAGACCTCTAGTAATTCATGTAGTACTCAGATAGAACATTTACAGTACTTCGTAGTTATAGCATGACAGCTCTCTCCTCCTTTCCAGCTGATCTTAGCTCCCATTCACTAGATTTTACATAAGATTGGTAAGGGGGATCTGCTTTGGCAAAAGATCATAAGAAAAATGCTTCATGGCTACAAAGCTGCAAGGAATTGTGGAGGCAAACATGGAAAAAAGCAAAACAAAAGTACGTGCTGCAACTGACTCCAGTGAAATACAGAAGACATAAAAGACAAGGCCAGAGACACAAATCTAAGATTGGTGATGTAATGCCTTGTAAGCAAGAGCAAAGAGCTTGAACTTAAAATACAAATGCGGGGAAAGGATTCAATAGGGATTGAAATTGTCAAGGTAAGAGCTGAAAAAAACAATTTTAACAACTAAAGTTATAACAACTGCAATTATATTAACTTAAAATTACACAGATTAGTTGTGTCTGAAGTTTTAATATGAACATATATTTTGAAAGGAAAAGACTTTAGGGTGTGGTTTGTAAAGCACTGAAAAGCTGGGAGGTCAGCCAGTTTCATCATTCAAATCTTTTAAGTGCTGATACAAGACTGAATATAAGCTGCTGAACCACAAATTGTTTTCCTTCTCCTTCCCACACTCATAGACAAACTCTGTGACTACTAACACCAGGCTGCATGTGGGTTTGGAGTAGCTTCAGTCCAGCTTACTCCTTTAAATCAATGAATTTTACAGAATAACAGCAAAACATAACTTGTAATAGAAAAAGAAGTTATTGTGTATTTGAGAAAAAAATCGTGCATCTTTCCAATCTACCACTAGAGGAGGCAATAGTATAATTCATACCATTTGGAGGATAGAAAACAGCATATTCTTCCACTCCAAGTTTTCCTGTGAACCATCAAATCACAAAGAAAATGTGATTAAGCTGTAAAAAGGTGTAAAGATTTAAATAATTTAATGTAAAGATTAGATTTTAAATTACAGTTACAAAAATCATAAGTAATTACATTATTGACCATCTGATATTGTCTAAAACAAGCAAGCAATGCAATGAGACAGCTACAGTGTCAGATATAAAACTGAAATGCAGCACCAATAAAGAAGGATGACAAACAACAAAAAAGAGGAAGAAAACATCAGCAATGCTGTTCCATTTAGATTTGATTTGGGTGTCTTAGGAGCTCTAAAGGTATTTGCTGCAGACCTTGAAGACCATGAAGCTCTAGGAGGTAAAAAGGGTACACCAACCTAGGGAGACGAAAGGTATTTAAACAGATACAGCCACAGATACAAAATATTCAAGGGCTCATTGGGGCTGCAACAGAGAGGAAGATGGATGTTCTGATATAACAAACAAATATTTAAGGAACCTGCTGGATACAAAAGACTTAATTAAGTCACAAAAATCACTGATCATATAGATTGACCATGTAACTTTTTTATCTTCCATGCAAAACGAACACATTATATCAGTAAACCATATTTTAACTACAGAACCTAATAAAATTCATTAATAAAATTTAACAATTTATTTAGAAATATAAATGTGTTATTAAGCATAATTACAACTAATTAAAACTTACAATTATTTTAGTTCTAAAATATGAACATTCAACTAAGAATTTAATTAATTACATGAAAATTTACAGAATGTTGAGGGATCTTTCTGATCTCCGTGTACTCTGTTCACTTGTCACAGTATAATTTCGCACACGGAACTTTTGTCAGGTTCAATGGAATCTGAACCTTGATATCTTCCTATAGCATGAACTGACTAAAATAAAATAAAAATTAATCCACAAAACTCCTGCGTACTACCCCATGAAAACAAAATCCAATATTTTCCAATTATACAAACGAGTTGTTTCATTAAACTAAAAAAATATTTTCTCCTTTTCCTTTCAATAGTTTGCTTGTTGTGCAGCCAGGAATTATAATCTGAGAGGAGAGTATTTTTAATATAAAGCACATCTCTTGGAAAATTACCTAAAAAAAAGACATACATGCCTTTAGGATTTACACTGCACAGATTAGGTATCAGCAACATCATTCCCCAGATTTGTCTAGGAATATGCAGGATATTCCCCATAGCTGTGTTTCTGGGCTGCTATGGCTCTGTGTCTGAAGTGAGACCTGGGATTCCACTGCTGTACTGCTCTCAGGTGCGCCCTTTGCTCATTTCAAGGAGTAGGTAAAGAAAACTCCATAATTCAGTTGAAGAGAGTAAAAAAAGTAATTAAAAAGGAATTAAAAAATTAGAAAACAAACATTACTTTTAGTGACAAAAGAAGCAGCAAGAAGAAAACTGTCAGCAGAGGTCCTGCTCAAAAAAAAAGTACTTAGGGATCATATTTGGCTAAGTACAGAGGCACCAGGGACCAAGGAAGTAAACGGGAATGTACAAGATGAAAAAATGGATGGAGAAAAAAAGGCAGGTGAGATTCTAAGAAGCATGGAAACATCCAGAGGAATGGCATCAGAAGCTGGCAGAGAACGCAAGTGGACTGAATCAAGAAATTTAAAGATTGTTAAGAAAAATTATAAGACCTCAAGTCCGAGAATATCCAAAAATAAGCCAATACTCTGGAAGATGCCATGATTTTTAAAAAATCAATGTCAAGTACTCTTGGTAAAGCTCTACTCTCCTGAACCTTTAAACAGAGCCCACAATTCTTCAGCAACATGTTCTGCTTCTGTGTACAAATATTTGCAAAACTCACTGCTTTGGAAAGACAACATTCTACAACGACTTCCAGTTGCTAAATTTATTGGAGTTGCAGAGGACAATAATGTCTATTTAAATTTCTAGTTCTGATGAAGACAGACGTTGTCAAGATTTTACCATATTGTCATAGTTGTATTTCATTTCTTCTGGTAAAACACTGCAGAATTATACACAGAAAACTGGAGGAAAAGAACAATACTGCAATCTGGCCTTTATGTGACCACCTCCTAAAATGTCATAATAGAATCTGTGCAGAAGTCAACTGGGTACATGGAATTTTTATTAACATTCTTTTAAGTGTAGTCTACTAGGTGTAATGAACACAAAGCAAATTCACATACTGTATTACTGCAGCAGTCAACAAAAATCTACACAATCTTTTTAAAAACAAGTCTTTTTACCTCGTATGTATGATTTGGGTGGGGTGGCACTACTGTAAGTGAAGTGCTCCAATACAGATGTATCTCGGGAAAAACACAGTAACACCTGCAGAGAAGAAAGTCAGCTGACCAACTGGATCAAAGCAATGTCAAATAAATTTAAGGACCTGCCTTAAATAGCATCTCTCACCAACTTAGTTTATTTTCCTGTTCAGATTTCCAGGCTCACTTTGAACTTGCTATGATTTTACACTCACATTCATTATCAGTTACATATCCACACTCTTCAACTCTCCTTCTTGCCTCTCAGCAGCTGTTTAATCCCTTCTGTCACAACATCAGTGACTGTGCATGCACCTGGCTACTTTTACATCTTTCAGACTGTTTTTCCATTCAGTTACTACGACCTGAGGATGTCCTAGTAAGTGAAAAAGCAAATGAAGTATTTGCATTCTCGGATGTGTGCGGTTCTGGAAGAATTTATATTTGCTTTCAATCCCAGGATCTTTACAAAATGTTTGCATGAAATTGAGCTCTTTCAAAAAAGAGATTACAATGTGCACCTTGTATCCTAAAGTTCAGAAATGCACATTGTGTACTCAAAAGTATATTTGGGGCTTATTGTTTATATAAATGAAAAAAAATATTCACCGTTTTATTTTATTCACTGAGTATAAAATTAAACAGTAAAAGCATTCATAGAAAAAAAACCCAATAAAGAATCTCATCCTATCTGGAGTTGTAAAAAAATGTAGTAATACTAATACTAATTAGTATACTAACATTGTACTTCAAAATCGTCATGTTTTCATGAACTGAAAGGCTGCACTATGAAGAAGGTACACGAGAGGGCAGACACAAGGCAGACTTCAACTCACTGCTGACTTTTGCACACCTGAATCCCCCTGTGTCATGGTTTACGCTCAGCTGGAAGTAAAGCATTACGCAGCCATTCACTCAACCCCTTCCCTCTCCCTCTCCAACCCAGTGCAATGGGGAGGAGAATCAAAGTAAAACATGTAGGTTGAGATAAGAACAGTTTAGTAAGTGAATAATGGCAAATGATAATAATAACGACAATAAAAAGACTACAGCCAGATCCTTCCCAAACCCTGATCGGTCACCCTTCCAGGTAACTCCCCCCAGTTTATATACTGGGCATGATGTTCTGTAGTGTGGAATATCCCTTTGGTCAGTCCCAGCTATGTTCCCTCCCAGTTTCTTTTGTGTACCTCCTCATTGGCAGAGCATGAGACAAGGAAAAAGTCCTTAGGATAAACACAACTTAGCAAAAAAACAAAATATCAGTGTGTTATCAACACCATTCTCATTCCCAATCCAAAACACAGCACTGTAACAGCTACAGAGAAGAAATTAGCTCTACCCTAACTGAATGCAGGACACTCTGCTCTTGAAGATTTTTAAGAGTTTGTTTTAATTGCAGTCAAGGTGTAAAAGGTGGAAATGTTTTAGATGGTGTTTCACTACATAATTTATTGTGAATAAAAATTAATGGGTTTTCCCTTCCCACTAATTGGTGCAAACATCTTCCACATTTGTCAAAAGGAAACATGCAAAATGAAACATCTGAACATTATTGCTTTAATTTTTTTTTTTCATGGAAAGCAGGTCATATTTTGAGTCTTTTTTCTTTTTTGAACCTCAAAACTATTTCTCAAATACAAACATCTTTTAAAAACGAATACTTTCTTTATCTCAAACAGTTTAAGCTAAATATTATTTTTGTGTAATACACAATCATGTTCATAGCTGCCAAAATATTACTGACAGTAACAATGCACAGGCAAATGTAATTCTATGTGTATGTTAACTGAGGTGAAAGAGAAACTAATCTAAAATGGACATAAACTATGTTCTCTCAGAGAGGAAAGAATGTAACCTTCATTTGAGGCCCTCTTCTTTAGGAATACAGTGTCCAGTACAAGTATCTGGAAGTCTTTAAATGAAGACTCTGCATCTTTTTAAGAGATAGACTCTAGCTCAAACCTAAGTAATGACTATACCCAAAAAATTCTGGGTGAGGTTCTTTGCATGTATTCATTATGCAGGATGTAAGATTAAAGTATTCAAATTGAACTTCTGGCCTGAAATAATGAATTTGCAAATTTACTGATCCATGTGTTATTTTTCTCATTAACAAAATTATGGTGCTAGAGAAAACAATGGCACAAACCCCTTTTCAAGTACAGAAATATTCAGCAAACTAGTGGACATTTATAATCCAACTAAAAAGAAAACCTCTGAATTCAAATCACTGAGGTAAAGAAAAAAAAACAAAGCCAAAGCTTTTATCAAAAAGAAAATACTTTATTAAAAGTACTTGTATTTTATTTCAGTAGTTATGAAGAAGCAATAAAAATATGTAAATTTTGGGATAAAGAAAGCGAAGATATTAAAGGAAATAAATGACATCATTTTAGTGTTCTTCCTGAAAAGGATTGCATGCTATTAAAGAGGTACCAATGATTCAACAAAATATCCTCATCATTATTTTAATCCCAAATTTTCTTGTTTTGATGGACGTTTTATCTATTCCACAACACATAGACAAAGGACACACTCTGGTCAATGACTTGGAAAACTTAGGAGGCAGTAACTAGTCATGAAAAAAAAGCCATAAACCCAGTGCAAACAGAGAAATAATGCATCTGGTTTAAACTAACATTTTCATTATCTATCTTATTTAGCCAATATTTAATTCCATTTATCATATTAAATCAATAAATAATATCTCATATCACTGTGACTCATACTACAGAATTTTTCTAGGGGCTATAGAACAAAATAATTTGGCAGCAAAGCATTTGCAAATTAGGTTGGAAGAGGAAATTATCAAGGAAAATAGATAACTTTCTTCTAGAGTAGAGTCTGAAGAATACCACAAAATAGCAAACAAAACTAGACTAACAAATAATTAGAAGTTAGAGATATTCTCTGCCTCAAAGCCTTGCAGTAAAACTAGCCACATAATTTTTCAAAGATTTTTTGTGAGTCTCCTTCAAATTACTAAATATAGTTTAGTCTTTTTTACGATTTTCACACTGTAGCTATTCTTTTAGTCAATAGATAAATTAAAAAATGGAAAACGTTCAACTGGGTTATATATTGAGAATGATGAACAAAATCTATTCCTGATGGTCTTAAAACAAAAGACTAAATGATATACTAGTTCATACTTCTTCTTAGTTTATAATCCTGTGTCAACTGGAACTGTCAGTTAATGATTAATTAATGCCATTGTGGTCTACATAATGAATGAAAACAAAATAGGAATGAGATTTTCGCATCCCAAGATGAAGACACAGTGTTACAATAATGAAGATCATATTCGACCAAGAAAAACTCTTACATGTAAGTATTTTAGTGAACAAATATCAATATCTGAGTTATCATTACTCAGACAGCTTGCAAACTTTAATTCTGAAACAAATTCAGATATGGATCTTAATATTGTACCTATTTTAAATAAAAAAGGTTACAATTTCATGACATTATAGTTTTAATTACTAATGTTTAAACACTTGCATGCTAAACTCTATGTAGACATACTTGAATAGTATGGTTAAACAGTACTGCATACTATTATATCTACATGGAGTAAGCAGCATTAAGGACAGTTTCTTGCCTAGTTAAATTACTAGCAGGTTTTCATATTCCTATCGAAGAAGAAATTATTTAGTTTCACACAGCTCCAAATGAAAAAATTAAGTAAGTCTAACTTAACAGATGTGACTAATGAAATCAAAAGCACTGTAGAAATGTTAAGTTTGCTGCATGACAGTTATGTTGACACTGCAATCAACTACATATTAGGAAATCTGTAGATGTAATATCCTTCTATTTATGGGCATTTGATAAGCAGCAACAAAGATAATTCTTTATAAATTAGCTGTATTCCTAATTGCTAGAAACAGCTTTGCAATGGGAGCAATCCTACAAGTAAACATACCTATCACTACCTTATTCAGAATCAATGTCTTTAATTTAAAAATATGTCAATACAGTATCTTTTATACTTGTTGCAGTAGGTCACTGTAAAGCAAGGGGATTTTTAATGGAAGCCTGAAAATACTTCTTAAGTCTTAATTTCTCTGTACACCATAGCTCTTAATTGTTGGGGGTTATTTACTGCAAAGCTGGGAAGGGGAAAAATATGGCTGACATTTTATTTTCCAGCTTGATGCACTGGAAAGACATTGTGTATGGTCCTTCAGAGTAGGGTTTTAGAAGCTTGCCCTGCTTAACCTGTTTAAGTGTACAAGTTTGTTTTTCAGAAGGGAAAGTCTGTATCTGTCCCACAGTACTCTGCCTTACAAAGGCAGTCCTCTCTCCAAAGATGATATAATCCAACAGGAGTATACCTCCTAGGTTTTTTAACCAAAAAATGGTTACATACCTGATATAAATAATCCTCAAATACAAAATAGTAGTCATCATTGCTTGCTGTCAGCTTTACATCCTGTAATAAAAAATACAAGAGTTGGAAGCCAAAAGACCTCTCTTCAGACTCCCACTGAGGCCAAACTTAACATGATGATAGAAGACACAGTTTCACTCTCATTCAAAGAACTATAGTAAAGTTTAGACTCCATAATTTAAAATTTAAAAATACTACATTAACTTGATGATTAAGTACTCAGAGTTGAAACTTGAAATGGAAGCAGTCATACCCTGTTGGTTCTTTCTCACAAACCCAGTTATTCCTTTGAATGAAGATACCATTTCTTTACAAGTTAATGGTTCAACTCAAATATCTTACATGAGAGACAACACCAGCACAAGGAGTGAGTTCACAATAAGTTCACACTACTTATTTTTACACTCCTCAAAACCAAACCATCTAGTATTTTCCTTGTTAAAAAAAAAAAACAAGATACCAGTGTGATGAGCACATAAATCACTCACCATTTAGTGAATTACTTACTTTGTAAATCAGGCTGTCCACTAAAAGGTCATGCTGAATCACATTTGACTTAAGCTGTTCATAATACAAGATGTCCTAAAATTACAAATATTACCATCATCTGTCTGAGACAAGACCTGAATTTAAAATTAAAAAATTGATTTTCAGCAATTGAAAAAACAAGAGCATGTAGTCAACTGAAAAAAGAGCATATACTCAAACTGAAAAAGCACTGCATTTTTATGAAGCATCAATCATGGTTTATTCCAGCTTAAGCCCTAAGAATTGAGATTTGAGACATTATAAAATGACTTCCCCTTCAGATAATTAATCAAATGAGAATGAAGGGACTAGTTCAAACCAAAGACTTGTATCTTCCAACTTTTGGTTCTCTACACCTAAAACCTTTTCAATGCTCAAAATTATTAGGTTTTTTTTGTTGTTACCCTCTATTTTCATGCGCCTCTCCACCAATAGGCTCTCTCTTATCTTTAAGCATTAGTGAGTTGTTGAAAATATTTGACATTAAACAAGTATGAACCTGTAAACAGTTTAAATTTGTGCAAAGATGAAATGATAAATATATACAAAAAACTGATGAAGAGCACAAAGAACTAGGACCTTGTTTTAAATTCCAATTACTTCCTGAATGTCTACAGAACATACACACAGGTGAAATGATGGGGAAGCATCTTTTACTTATTCTATCCCCTCCTTCTTAGAAAGAGCTTACAAAGGAGAAGTAGAATTAAATATTGCACTGTCATCGTGTAACTCCCAAATTCCTAAATACCTCTTTGCCGTGACACCTACGGCTGAATAACAGTTCCTGATTGAACTAATTGATAAATTAAATACGCCATCCCAAAGATCCTTCCCACTTCACGAAATTATTTTGATTTCAAGATATCTATATGGACACTACACAAATACTTATATATTCCAAGCTTTACAGATTTATTACTGATTTCTTTGATAAATGGACAAGTCCGGAGTAAGGATTTAAAGAACAAGTGGGAAGTAAGATGAAATTTTGAGAGGGAGAGAATGTTGAACAGTACACACTTAGAAACTATTAGAATTAATATATTACTAAACTGTGAAGTTGAAGTGAGGACAAAAGCTGTATTTATTAAGTACTGATGCCTCCCACAGGCAAAATATTTAAATTTTCCTTTTGAGAAATAAAGAGGAGAGGTATAAATATTACACTATTTCTTTAGGAAGTATCAGACATAAATATTTACTAAATGCAAATTATCTGCAGAATGAACATAGCATTCTGTTCTTCAAAGCTACATAGAACTATCTGAATACTCAGATCATAATTTCAAAGCATCAATACTGTAGTCTAACCAAGCGTAACAAAGTCAAATGAATAACCTGGTTTTTGTCATCTCCAATGACTGTCTATATTAAAATACAGGAAGCTAATATTAAAAAAAAAAAAAAAAACAAAACCAAAGAAACCATAAACCAAAACCAAAACACACGACCAGGGGGCTGGAACTAGATGATCTTTAAGTCCCTTCCAAACCAAACCATTCTAGGATTCTAAGAAGACCAGAAGGACAAGTTGTCCACTTGAAATAGAACTCATGCAAAAAAAAGTTTAGGAAACACATCAGAAATTATTAAAAAAGGACTTGCAAAGTAAACACAATTACACCCATTCTAGGAATAATGGTTTTAACTCATTACTTGCCATTCATTCTCTCTTGAATTGTGATTGCTGTGATGCAAAATGAATCTGGGCTTGGGAATCATGCCAGGTTTTCAGTCACAACTTGGCTACAAGAGGATCTTGTCCATGTCTCTTAGTAAGACAAGAGGCTTGTGACTGATGCTGTATTAATACATTTATTCCTTAGATCTGAATCCTAAACAAGATTTACTTTCAAGGCACAGGACTCTACAGTGATCAGTCTCTCACTTATACAGCGAGGAATATTTTAAAAGCTTCACTCAGCCTTTAAAAAAGATTCAAGTATCCTTTTACCATTTATTGGCTGCATTTCTTTCTCCAGATGAGAAATTCCCCTACTAGCAAGTTTCAGAGAGTGTCCAAAAACATGTTACATTTCTTATGTTATTTAAAATGTTTTCAGTTATAAAACAAAAATCTTACCATTTTCATCTGATTCAACATTTCTTTGTCTGCTAAATCTTCATGTAACATTGATTTTTAAACTTTTTCCCCTTTTGAAAATGTGTTGCATTTTTATATAGATGGCAGCTTTTCTGAAAATTATGTATTTTTTATACCACATCTCCAAATATACTCATCTTTCCAAATTGAAATAAAGTACACTTCAGGATTGCAGTGACCAGCATTCTTGACCTTACAAAGTCACATCCCAAGATTTCACCCAAAACATTCATATTGTATCCACTTGAGAGCATAGGGGAGCTCTCATGGGCAAGAGAGAACAGCATCTTTCAGCAGAACCCAGCAAAGCTACTTTAAGCTGAAACTGGCAATTCACCTTCTCTGAAATGAAGGTTTGGATTACTCAGCAGCCTCTGTGCTGGCACAGCCCACATGTGTCCTGCCATGAAATCCCTGGCACTAAAGCTACACTCTCATTGATGAACTGTTGGCAGATCATGAGCCATTCTTAGTTACCCTTGCCATGGGATTGCACTATTGCATTTGCCTCTCAAATCTAACAAGGACAAAACAAAAACCTGATCAGATTACATAATGAGAAAATAGTCAGAAAAGTTAAAAGAAGACCCTCCTGGTAAATCCTTGAAGAGGGTCCAAAGCTTATTCTCCTTTCACCAGAGACCTGTGAAATCTACTTGTAAAGTACATCCTTCTCCAACCAAAGATGATGACAGTCTGTTACTGCAGCTGGGTTTTCTGCCCTTTGAATGGTACAGTGGGGACCTTTGCCTACTGATACTAACTAAAAAATCCTTCTGATAATGCAGATATACATAATGCTCCGTTACGAACTTACCACCTCACCTATTTAATAAGTTTTTAAACCTTGAAAACTACATTCAGTAAAAGCTATAGCAAAGGAAAGCATTACTAATTTTTGCATGCTGGAATTTTCAGAATTAAGATTTTCCACATATTAACTCAAAAAAATTAGAGGAGAAGAAAAGGTCCATAAGATAATGAACAAATTTCTTTCTTAAGCACTGTTTCAGTAGCATGCAGAGAATAAACAATTGTGTAACACTACGAACAGAAGGAAAAAAAATTAAACAGATTCTCAGTAAATGTGTGCCATCCATTTCGTGCAATGAGACAGACATCCCGCAGGAAATAACTGTGATTCTGTGATTCAAGATCATACAATTAAAATATATACACAGCAAATTGGACTGTTTACACAGACAATATGAACTGACACTGTTCACCTTTCAAATGTTTGTCTTGGCAACCTTAAAAAGGCCCTTTTAACACAGTTCCTCTAAAGTGTACCATTACAAATGAAAACTAAGAAACAATTCATTTGTCAGGCAACGTGTTTACACATTTCTAAATAATCCTGCATATCGAGCTCACAGTTTATCATTTTTATGACTGCAATGCTAGATTGTTAGTATCATCCCTTGCTTGGCTGTATATTAGCTCTATACAGAGGCTGAGCTTTACTGAATAAAATTTTTCAAACAACAATATTGGATGCTAGCACACGCAATGCTGCCCATATCGAACTCTCATAATGTTTTACATTAAAGAAAGGAAATTCACGGTTCATGTGATTTAAAGATTCATACAGCTATAAATGTAATAGAGCCTAAACTGCAAATCAGAAATATTACAGCAAGGAATGTCTGCAAACAGACAACTCCAGCAGAGAAGCCATTCACAAGGTAGAGAAAAGAAGTGTTAGATAAATCCATAAAGTCTATATGAAATTCAGCAGATCATAAAACAGCTACATGTATATGGAAACTGTTTTGCTATACTTTACAAAAAATAAAGCCATGTATTCGGTCTATGCAAGAAGGGCATCTCAGGGTGTTAGTATTCTGGCTAACATAGTAGTCACAGCTTACTTTTGTGAAACACTAGTAAATGCAATGCCTCAACTGAAACATGGCTATTCAACTTATAACATAGCTGTGGTAAGCCATGTGCTATCCTACCTGATCCACTGGCAATCTGCTAGGTCTCACTCAGAAAATCTATCTTCCAAATGCATTTATATTTTCACTACTCAAAGTCCATAAAACAGCTTTAACTTAGAACCCAGGATAACAAATGCTATGCAAAAATAGTCTTGTTAAAGAAGACAGAAGATTCTGACAGCTGTTACATTAGAACAGTTTCCATTTTGCATGACAGAAAAACATTTGTAGGCACTTACTTCACAGCTTAAATTATTTTCTCCAACACAGTGTATCTTGTCCCAACTTGGTAATTTCTGGATTTTATGGGGAGTGAGGATGCATTTTGTATTTCACTGTTTTTCAATCTTTTATTGCAAAATTCTCAAAGTAGTAGATTAATTTCCCAGTCTGCATCACTTTATCTGTCCTTACCACTTTGTCTCGATGTTATCATTACCATTTCCTAGCCACTTGCCCTCATCTTTCTAGAGTTCTTTCAGCATCATCACAAAGTATTGTCTCACCATTGATTCCCTGCACACAGTCTACTCAGTTCAGTCTCAAGGCTCTGGACCCTGCAGAATGTCTCCTAAAGGAAAATGTCTACTGCACTCTGTCTCAGCATAATGTGTGTTTACATCGTTTATTTTTCTTTTCCATCTAGAGCTGATGAGTATCATTTACTAAGTGTGTAAAAAATTATAAGATAAAATATTATGCACATATAAAAGCCTCACATCAAAGTTTTCCCAGTCATGCAGAGATCTTAAAGAGGGATTTAATTTTTAAGGTATTTTAAATATATATATATGTTTACATATATATTCAGATACTGTAAAAGATTTCATTGTTGAGGACTTGCATCAAATGTAAAGTATGGTGAAAAACTGTCGCTGTACAAGGGAACATGGGAACAACCCACATCTTACTAGCTCCTCTCTTTTTGATTGTACATATGCAGAGCATATACCATAACATATAAAGCAATTTAAAAGGTATGCACATGCATATGATGACAGGGACAAACAACCAGGAAAAAGATATAATGCATCTTCATTTTACAAAACTTAGCAAAGATAAGAGAGGTTCAGTCTTCTTCCCAGATCTTTTTTATTGCCCCCTTCTAAAAAAGTCAGCAACATGTAAGAAAATCTCAGGAGACAGACAGATCAACTGAATAATTTGTTCTACAGTATTTTGCTCACATATCTATTAAAAAGTTAGGAAGAGTGGCAAAGACTTCACACAGAAGTGGCAAAGACTTCCACAGAACAGAGCTTTTTAAATCATAAAATGTGTATCAGTTTCTGTAACAACTCAGTAGAGTATTTCTATTTTGGAAGAAAAATCACTAGAAGACAAGTGCTTGCACTTTTGTGTACTCACCTGGTCTTCACATTTTACTCTCCCTTTGCTCCTTACCTCTGGCTGATTAGAAATGTTAAGAATGAGGGCCCACAGATCAGCTCGGAGTGCTGTTGGACATCCCTGACGAACATATTGTTGAGCTGCAGCACTATCTTGCTCTGCTAAAACTGTAAGAAACAAAGAAGGTAAAAAGTTGAAGCAGTGTACGACTTCTATCGAATACCTTAATTTTTAACTTTAAATACTGGCTTACCATGCTGTAAGCATTAGCTAATAGGAAAATACTGAAAAGATTTGGTTTCCACAGTGCAATTTTTAAGTAATTCCTTGGGAAACAAGGCAATTGGCATTAATCAGCAAGGCTGTACTACCTTCTGTCATAAAATAGCACTTAGTATGTACACATGACTATATCAAGGCTAGATGCAGCTTCTAAGCTGGCATCATGCAGAACAAGCAGCCATTTACAGCCACAAAATACTCCAAGTGGTATCTCAGTTCAAATAGGAGATTGCTACTCATTCTGGCTTTTTTTGTGTGTCTTCCTCCTTTTCATGTTAACTATATGAGTATCTTCACAGATAACTGTGGGGCCAGAATTTTCCATTCCAGAGTGTGCTGTCATGTCCTCTCATGATTAGTATATTTACTCTAGAGGATAAAGACTTCTTGAAAGACGTTGATTTGCCTTCATACTGACATAAAACAAATACTCTACTGTTGACAGGTTTTCTTATATGGGTCATTGTTGTGAAGCTTTAGGCTACTCTGCCACAAGGGTCTCACGCTGAATACAGTACTGCACATACCATAGAGACGATTATCTCATTCCCTACTTAAATCTATAAACTTGAAAGACATGTATCTTTAGCTATTGTAATCTGGTAAAAGTTTTCCCCACCAAGGTTATGTGATTAACTGTACCCTCATACCCCAAAACGTCTTTCACAACAGAAAGAGAGAGAGTTGGGAGAAATTTCTGTGTTATTATCTAGACATTAGATAGGTCTTGGACTGCTACTCAGAAGCTTCAAAATCCATTTCCTCTAATTTTTATGAAGTGTCTATGAAACAGCTTGCTTTTCTATATCTCACTGAATTTGAAATTCACAATATCTGCCCTAATATGACTTAGAAGGATGAGGTTTGGAATTAGAAATCTATCTAATTTATTTTTCTTTCCTTCCCTCTTCTCTTAAATACTGAAAAGACGAGTTTGCCAAATTTCTGTTTAACCTGCAGAGCTCTAAGGCAGACATTCTATGATCCTTTGTTGCACAAAGAGGGCAAAAACCCCAAAACATTCCTACATTCTCCACAAAACTTCAGAAACACTATGATTCATCTTGGTTTTGACTGTTTACCTTACTTTTTCTTACTGATATACAAAATACTAAAAAGTAGTTTTGATATATACAAGATGTGTCTTAGTAAACAAAACAAAATAAAATCCTCAGACTTGGCAATACATCTAATATAAAAGCAAAATCAGTATTTCAGTGGCAAACAAAGTCATAACTAACACCCATTAGAGCATGCAGCGGTACTCCCACTGAGTGAACTGGGATTTCAGTTTATGGTCAAGATGCTTAGCTTACATTTTTATAAAATTTTTAGTCTTTGAAAATAGGAAAAGCTAAAGCATTCTCTAGAATAGAGCTTATAACATAGCTGTGGTAAGCCATGTGCTATCCTACCTGATCCACTGGCAATCTGCTAGGTCTCACTCAGAAAATCTATCTTCCAAATGCATTTATATTTTCACTACTCAAAGTCCATAAAACAGCTTTAACTTAGAACCCAGGATAACAAATGCTATGCAAAAATAGTCTTGTTAAAGAAGACAGAAGATTCTGACAGCTGTTACATTAGAAGAACAGTTTCCATTTTCCATTGTGCTCTGCACAGACAAGAAATGAGGAATAAGAACAACAATGTGGAGTTGAATGAACGGCTCAAGAAGTCCAGGAAAGCTAAGTTATTTCGAAGAATGGGAAAAGAACAGAGAGGCAGACAGTACTTAATGAGTGGCTCTTGGATTAGAAAATTGACAATGAAGAACAGAAAAATGACAACAAAAGAACTAAGAAAGAAAGAAAGATCACTGTTTTGTTAGTGAAAAAAAAAAAATTAAGATGGAGCCCTTTTGGGACAGTATCCTGCCTACTTTTTCCTTTGATGGTGCTAATGTTCAGCAGGAATCAGAAGAGACAGTAATGAGTAAATATTGGTGGATTTTAACCATTCCTTGTATGTTTCTTCTATAAGCAAACTTAAACTATTAAATTATTATTTCTTTTATCTTTCCCTTTCTTTTGTAGGTTATTTCTTAACCTACAAAAACAATCCTGGAACTTTTTCAGAAGAAGCTGTACAGAGAGACAAATAAGTGAATCTTCCATAGCGGCTAAGTACTGCAATATTCTGCAATTGCAAATGATCATTAAAAATAATGTTCTGACACAAAGGCATAAATCCCATTACAGTAAAGTGAACTTTGTGTGCAGAGAAGGGCATCCACAGAATTTTGATTTAAAAATGAAATTCAGAAGTAAAATAAGTTAAGTTATCACCAAAAAGATATGTCTATGTGCTTCCTATTTTGTTTTTATTGAAATATCTGTGGAGCTTTTTATCTGGTAGCTACTGGTAGACTGCAAATGTTTGCTTTTCTGTCTCTGTCTAAATGGCAACAGGATTAGTGATTGTCCATCCAAATTACGATGATATTACTGATAATGCTCTGTGCTAGTAAAAGTTCTTAAAATTCTAAGAGGTACACGTGAATTAAGATACAAGTCTATTAAATGCCCAGTTTATTACAGATAAAAACAGATCCATACCTTTCTGCCCAACACGTACATGTTCATTTTCAAAGAACTCTAGAAAATAAGGACACAGAAAGGAATGGCAAAAAATAAATGAAAAAAAAAGACACTCCAGCTGATAATGTATTTTGTATTTTTATCACACACCATTACATTCATATAAAATAGTTCCTATTTACTGCTAACATCACTAAAAGTTAGCCTGCATCGAATCCTTTTTCAAAAACTAATTTTGTGTTTCAAAGACACAAATATCAAAGCAGCACTGTATGACAAGAACCTAGATTTTCTATTAGGCAGGTTTCCATTTAAAAAGAAAAATCATGTGATATTACAGTGATTTCCATTTTTATATAGAAAGACCATTTTAAAACTGCATATTAATATATGGATATGTCCTGTAATATTTTCTTGACCATAGTTATTTTAAATATGCTTGTATGTATGTATGTGTGTATATATATATGTATAGGCCTATCTGTTAGCTGGATTAACATTTATTGATGATTTCTACATTTTTGGAAACAGGCAATGTGATTCTCTAGCTCCCAAAGTATTCAAACCTACTGAAATTAATGTATTCTCAACTTAAGGTGAAGATTTTAAATCTCCAAATCTGACACTTCATACATGCAGTGTTTTCTATTATTAGCTATATTTTACTACAGAAATTACTACAATCACAGAACAAATATTTATGGCTTACTATGGGAAAAATACACATTTTTTTTATAATTTCAAAGTATTCTACTCATTAAGGTTCTGTTTGAATGACTGAAACATGGCATTAGCTTACCAGGAGGCACTTGTGCTGAATCGTCAATACCTAGCTGTCCTATATTTAAGCCTAGTTCACTAAAGTCTTCTTTCTGAAAAGAAACAGAACCATTAAAAAAGTAATTAACAATGTTTAATTCTCTAAATCACTTGAGATTGCTTCTGAAATGCTTAATGTCAGTATTGTCTAAACCAAATTAAGTTCTTCTAAATATATACATTTGAAATAGAATCTCACATCAATTCTTACTCTAGTTTTAGTTATAAGCCCCAGTTTGCATGTCAAGTATGAGCTATACCCGGATGTAGTAAAGTGGTGAAGGAAAGATCAGATTAAGGATCTCTAATTCCCATCTCTTTTCCAATCCAGGTGAAAGCTTTTCTACTAGCATAAAATCTCTGAGAGCCTCATCAGTGAAGCATTCAGAAAAACTCTCCTATTTTCTACTAATAATACACTAGTACTCAAATATTTCAAATATTTGTACTCAAATATTCACAACCTGTCACTAAAGGGATTTAAAATCATTTTGTGGAGAAAGTCAGAAGCTAGCACATTGTCAGGCTACTGATCTTGTACAGTAGGAATTAAGATGTGCTACAAATTTGAAGTTTCATGCAGAGGGAAAAAAGTGTTGAATAACATGTACAGAAGTGTATTTTTGGCACAAATTAAACCTGTGTGGCATAAAATGAAAACATCCCTACAGTAGAAAAATTACTGTTTGTTTTATTTTTCATTAAAAATGTCTTTTCATTGAACTTCTTTATGCTCTATATTTTAACCATGTATTTAGACTGATTTTCACTTTCAAAAGGAGAAACTTATGATGATACTAATATTCTTCTTATTCTTTAGAATAATTTTCATTAGCAAGAAAAAATAACTCTTACAGAAACCTCTTGTAAGAAAAAAATATACTTACCAACTCTGGAATATCTTTAACTTTTAAAGGAACCTGAATCAGCCCCAGATGATTTCTGAAACTAGGTTGTTCTCCATTTTCATAATTTGGGTTTCGAAGATTCATCAGTACCTTAAAAATTGTAGCTCTGTCATTCCTTGCTTACATTCAGAATCGTTCTCAACATCATTAGTATTACTAATAGTACATTGACCATAAAACCATTTCCCACAACTTATATTTATAGACCCAAATTATATCTCAACATTTTCAAAATCAAAAAATATTGAATTTTTAAAGGAAACTAATGTGTTCTACTTTGAAAAGTCAGCTCAAATTATGAAATAAAAAAGCAGAGACAATTTTTGATATACGCGATTATGTGCTGGCTACATTGTAATGTCTTGACTAAAATTTACTTCCTTATTGAAGCTATTCCAATGCCAACAGTATATTTCTGATGGCTACAGTATCCAGGATATTCTTCAATATTACTTTGCTCTGAAAGAATTTTTATCCATCTTCTTACACTAGCAATCTTACAAGCTTCCAATAAAAGTGCTACATAATTTGCTATTAAAATAATTTCTTACTAAATAACAATATATCAAAGTATCTTCTTTCATATAAGAAAAAAAATTACAGAATTGAAAAACTAAAACAAATATAAAATTTAAAGGACAAGGAATCATGTCAAGGTAAGTAACTGTGATGTATAAAGGAATTTACAGTCTCTTACATACTGCTATTCCATGGTATAGATTTTGATATGATGTTGAACTGCAAAGATTCTTTCTAACATGAATTTCCAGCTCCTACAAAATTCTTTCATAACATCATACCTCTAAAATTCTCACTCTTCTAAGTATTCTAATACCATATAATCTCACTGTCAGACTTGTAAATTTAAAGAAACTGCAAACTCTGGAAAGAAAACAGTATAAAAGAAAAAGAGAGTGAACATGAAGGGCGCTGAATAAAGCTAAATAAAAGATGGATTTATTTACAGATCCAAGATTAAAAACATACCATGACTGTTAGTACAATGATGAAAAACAAAATAAAATATTTTCAACATTATTTTGATTAACTGAACAAAAGGAGTAATATGTAATAAGTTTGTTTTACTATGATGTTCTGTGCTTGAGTCATAGAAAGTGATGAATAATACTGATATTTCAGACATTAAAGATTCCACAGTTACCAATATTTTGATTACATACAAAATTTAGTTTGATTTCATACAAAAGCCTTGAAATTCCAGAGTTCTGTTTCATATTTTATCTTTTAACAACCTTCCTAGATGACCTACAATTTCAGTAGCATACAAGTCTGCAATCTACTATCAAACAGTCTATCAGCCTCATGTATTGTGATTTATGAGCTTAATATATTGGAATTTAAAATGTAAAATGGTTTACAAAATCAGTTGAGAATTGCTTTCAGAGGAAAAAATGTTGGGCCCAGACTATGCTTTGGAGAAGTTTATCACAGGTACAATTTAAAACTGCAGTTAAAAAAAAAGTGACAATAGCATATTGATTTGTAAACCAAACATGGACTCATAAAAAACATGCCAAATTGCACTTGCTATAAATGATATCTAGTATGAAATGCACTTTAAAATTATTTTTCACGCTTCACATAAAAGACTATGATGGATACAAGCCAACAACTGAGTATTGTTTCATAGATGCTTACCTCAAGAAAATCTTTAGGTGCATAAACAGGCCGGAAGAGACTTAGATCTGAAGTAGGATTTCAATGACACTATGTTAAAACCAAAAGATGTAAAAAACCACACACCGTATCTATAATATAGTCTAGCAATTTAAGTAACAGATTAGAGCAAAGATCAAAATAATATCATCACAAATATCATGGCAACAACCGCCACATATTCTGTCATGATCATGCTACCAATAATGCATTAGTTTTGTAAACCCCAAATAAATGAAGAGGGTTCTTTAAGGTCCCTTCCAAACCCAAACATTCTATGGTTCCATGAAGCAAATAGTAGTCACAGGAAGCTTTTACTTAATCCTTATACGTCTTTAGACTGAATCATTCTTTGATTTGGCAGAGATATGATATTCAAAAGCTGGGTATTTTTTAACAGCTTAGATTGTTGAATTACACGTACTGCTGTCAAATGAAAACTGGGGAGTAGTATGAAACAATCCATGAAAAGTGTTTGCCATCAGAGAGGTGGTACTGCAATACAATCCGACACCTCTGCAAAATCCTTTTTAAGGAACTTGATTATGAACTAAAATGGGAGTTAGCCTTGCTCTCCCAAAGTATAAAATCACTGATTATTCTGTGCAAGAGTTATTTTTACCTTTTGTCAAGAAAACATCTGAGTTTAATTATCCATAGTTCTGAATATTTTCTGTTAGCCTGAGTTTACAGTAAGAGGAGCTGTGTCCTAGTTAAATAAATCTCTAAAGCACTGGAATATAGAGTATTATATAATAACCTCTCAGTGATGATTCAACATTAGTACAATAACTTGAAACATAGTAACAATGAAATAAGTATTTATGAACCCATAATGGCACATTACCAATGAAAAAAAGATCAAAATCAATTTGCCTTGAAGAGATTAGATTAACCTTTGACTGGTAAGTAAGATGTGCATGCTGCCTTCCTATGTACAAAAATTTAATGCATGTGAATTTAGTTGACTTTACCTGGCTCGTCAGTTCCCATTTCATTCCATTTATTAAGCAATTCTTTTTGTTCATTTACAGGCCTCTGAAAGGTACAAAAAAGTATCTCTTTTTTTTTTTTTTAACAGAACAAATAAAAATACGCCTATTTCAAATATGGATTCTTTTCAAGTATACATTAATGCAACATTTTACAAGACAGCAATACAAACTTATTTGCTTACAAATTATCCCCAGCCTGAAGGTATATTACACTGTAGAAAGCCCAAGTTCCAATTACAGGAAGAAAAGGAGCCCATTAAATACTTTCAGGTTTTCACTAATGAATTTTAGGATATTTAGTACTCAATTTCATGTTACTGAAGATTATTGCCCATTCCATAGAGCTGTTGGCCTTTATCAAATTCCTGTCCCTGGCAGTCATGAAAAATAAACACAGCTGCATCCTTTATCTCATGATGAACCACAGAGGTTCTGCCACCTATCACAGAGAACAGGAAAATGAATATAACATTCTAACATTACTCTATAATTCCATGATCTTTAAAATTAAAGCCTCTATATTAATAAAAAACAAAACAACCAAAACAAAAAAACAGACCAGAATGAATGCCAAACAAAATCAGCAACGTATCTCTCTCTCTCCTCATGTACCAGTTTAACTACAGCCTTCTCCGCACACAAAGTACATCTGTACCGCACACAGGCTGCACAACTTATACAGCTGAGTCCACACACAAAATGCTCTGTTAACAGCAATGAACACAGTAATTAGCATTCCAACATGCAGCTCCCTCAAGAAGATAATTACTGCAACAGCAAAAAGGAAAATCTACCCAGAGCCTTCATCTTCTCCCAAGCTGAGCTGATGCATTCATTGCCACTATCTCTGAAAATTATTGTGCATTAAAATTATTTAGATACTGGACCTACAGCTCTTGATAACCATTTGTAAAATTAAGATAACATTACAAGTGCGCAAAACACAGTTGATTTCAGAGAAAATACCAGTTTGACAAGAGAAAATTAACATTACCTTCTGTGCTAGTGGGATATTGAGTTCTGTGCACATGCTGTTCAGACTTTTCAGAATTCGTTTCTCCCAACTTCCCTGAAACACATACAAAAGATAAATTATAGGGAATTTCTTCTTCCTGAGAACTGAATTTACCATGTAATAACAAGCAACAAGTTTATTGAAGCCAGATATACATAAAAGGATAGCAAGAGTTACTGACTGACATCTGAAAAAATATGAAGGGAATATTTTCAATAAATCAAACAGATTTCATCCTTTGCAACACAATAAAGAACCAGAAAATTTAGTTGTTTGTATTTCAGATCTCAAAAAAAGCATGTATTTCACAATTACTGATTCTCATATGTGCCTAATGATCAAGCTTCTTTGTAGATCAACATTTAACAAATTTTTCAAAGAATTATAAGAGGTCAATCAACTGTGCATAGCACATGCCTTCTCCATTTTGTGACATGAAGAGACTGGCAGTCTTTCTCCACAGAACATATCTTAGATGTTGTCAGAAACTAAGGAAAGTTAGAAATTTGGTATTCTGTAATGCTTAAAAAATAATTCTTCTAACATAATGCCCAGGAAATAGTTCTCTAATCAGAGAAAACCAGAAGTAGACAGTATCTTAGTGGACAATGGACAGCTTAAAAAGCAATCAGATTCTTCTGACCACTGCATTAGGCTTCAATAGTGCCTAATCCATGGCTAATTACTCTGAAGTTAATGTCAATTAGTATTGACTTCCTTGTCAACGGACTTAGTACTTCGGTTCCATGATTACAGTACCACTGGTGGGTTTTATACTTAATTTAATTTTCTGTGGATGATGAGCCAGGACTCGATCAAATGAATGCAAAGACTCCTCTTAATTTCATTTAGTTCTATTTATTATTTGTAATTTGCTCTAGACACAAATTCTACAGCAGTTAGTTACTGTTTAACCAAGCTCCTCAAAGTTCTGTCCAAAAGAGGCTGCAGTTTATTAGACAGGAAGCAAATGAAGGGAACGGCAGATGTTCAAATGTTCTGTTAAAAAAGAAATTTAAAAAAAATTTTGTCTATTATTGTTTCATTTTAGTTTCCATTTACAAGATACTCTCATAGCTTTTTCCATCAAAAAAATAACTATCTTTCACCAGAAATTCTTCCTTAAACCAAGTCATCACTTCACCTTCTTCTGCATAAACAAAACAAATCTGAGTTTTGACCGTAAGGAATGTTTTCCAAATCACATATTTTTATCATACTCTGTATAATATTTTACTTTAACTGAATTATCATATTTAAATTCCTTTAAAATTCTGCAATTACACAACACCATGCCACAAACTGGTTCATCTCTCACAGAGGGATATCAAGCATTTACTATTTTGCTAAGAAGAGAGGTTTTGTTGCTAGAGAAACGAGAAGTGAGAGAGTATGGAGACTACCAGGCCATTTAGGATAAGAAAGTGGAAATGGAGATTACATAGGTAGTAATAGCAAAAACAAAGTTAAAGGTACAGTCTTTTTTGGTAAAAGCATAGTCTAGACCAGATGGCCCAGCCTCCTCTCCAGCCAAATCCTAAGTGTCCAATGTTTTCTCCCTAAGGAGAATACTCCAATGGCTGATTGTTCCCAACATGGAAAATTTTTCTCTTCTGTCCCGAATCTCCCCAGGAGTAACTTGTACCCATTACTTATTATGTTTTCCATGCGACTCTTTGTAAAACTGAGTCTCCATTTTCTCTGTAGCCACCCTTTAAATACTGGAACAATGGGGATAAGGTCTCCCCTAAGCCTTCTTTTCTCAAGGCTGAACAAACCTCAGCTCTCTCAGCCTTTCCTCACATGTCAGGCTTCCCAGCTCTTTGACCGTCTCTGTGGCGCTTCTCTGGACCCTCTGCAGTCTGTCCACATCCTTTTTTGTGTAGTGGGGACCAAAACTGAATGCAAGTTTCCAGATGTAACCTGACAAGTGCTAAGTAGAGTGGAATAATGACTTCTTTATCTCTGTTTATGATGCCCACATTGATGTAACCTAGCATTCTGTTGCCTTTCTTCATTGCAGTAGCACACTGTTCACTCATATGGATCTTGTTGTCTGCCAAGTCCTTCAGGTTCATTTCCTTCAGGCTGCTCCCCAGCCAGGTAGATCCTAGCCTGTGCTGCACTCCTGGATTATGTTTTCCCATGTGCCAGACCTTACATCTGTGCTTGTACATCATAAGGCTCTTGTTAGCCCACACTTCCAGTACTTAAGTTTTTCTGCACAGTGACTCTCCCTTCTGATGCAGCCACTTCTGCACTGAGTTTAGTACCACTGGCACCATTACTTCATGATACCATCAAAATTAAGGGAGGACAGGGCAGGGTGGGCTAGGGAGGGGAATAGCACAGATATGCTTAAAGATATGAAAGCTACAAAAGAAGCACAGAAGAGGCAGATGGTAGCTTTGCAAGACCAAGAACCATCTAATTCCAAGGAGCAATGGACGTCAACACTCTTGGTGTGACTTAGAACTGCCACACCAGATATTAATCCACTTATTGCATTGAGAATGCAACATGTTAGTAATAAAACACTTACAGACACTCATAAACTGCGACATAATTCAGATTTCAAGATTCTATCCAGTAAAAGATATTCAAATAAATGCAAAGAAGTCAAAACAGAAGTGAGCGTTATTCAGCCTTTCCAAGCAAGACACTCTGCCCTCTCTCCAGGACAGCAGTTACCCGAAGTGAGCAGAAACAGAATGCACTGACCTTGACTGAAATAAAAGGCAGAGGCAGAGCTCACACAGTCATTTTATTGATGGTAAGAATACATTTAACAAGATGATTCCTCTAGTCATATGAAGAAATTTAACACTAAGAAAACACACTGTTTGGATTGCTATGGTTACAATTATAACATTCAGTTAAAGAGCTGAACCTGAGGAAGGTGGTACTGCAATTTGAAAACAATGCCATAGAATTACAAAATGGTTTCCAATACCTAAAGGCCCCTCTGAAGGGGAGGAGAAGGATTTTTAGCAGTGGCACGTAGTTGTAGGACAAGGGAGGAATGGATTTAAACTGAAAGGGTAGGTTTAGATGACACACAAGGAAGAAATTCCTTACTGTGAGGGTGGTGGAACACTAAACAGGCTGCCCAGAGAAGTTGTGGATGCCCCATCCCTGAAAGTGTTCATGGCATGCTGAATGCATGAGCAACCTGATCTAGTGGGAGGTATCCTTGCAAGGGAAGGCTGAAACTAGATGATCTTTAAGGTCCCTTCCAACCCCGACCATTGTATGATTCTATGACTTACAGAACTACTACTCGTTGCCATTAATGCTCTGTCCTTGACTAGAAATCTCATTTTTGTTTGAGGGAGGAAAAGAAAGCAATATAAAAACTTTAGTCTGCCATCTATAAGAAATCAGAACAAATACAAGGAGAAAAGACTGAATGTCATTCCAGTAACTATCAAAGGTGGTTTTCAGGGAGTAGTAGCCTTATTTCCAGAATTCTGAAATAGGGTAAAATTAAGATAGAAAAGGATACAGAAATTGACAACAAACTTACAACAATGGAAACAGCATCTTAAATGGTGACTGTACCTAATAAAAATAGAATATAACAAATATGACTTATATGGACAACATTTTTCTATGGGGACAAATTCTGATGATAGCACCAAAATATTTTTTTCCAACTGCTGTGATGCTAAATGAAAATAAAGTAAAAAAAATCTCAAACCAAAAACTACCTACAAATAAAACAAAACCAGTCTTCTACTTTCAAAACATTAATCAGATTTTCAATACCTATGGGAGTAAATTGGTAAGTTTTCACTTTTATCTCTCTCCCAAAAGATATTAGCACCCAGTATACTTGCATTTTAGCTATTTCCAAATATTTTAAACAAACAAAATCATTGAAACACTGACTTTGTAAGATTTTTACATTGCTTATTGCTCTTTAATCAAAAAGAGTAACAAAACAAAACCTAGCTGTGATTCAATTGATCTGATGATGCTTGTTTTCTTACAGACCCATTATCTACAGTGATAAATATGTGTCATCTTGAAAATCAAACACTTGCATGCATCTCAGTGGTTTTAGAAAAGATAATGTTAGTTCCCTAACTCTGCATTAATTACTCTTTCACAACTATCCTCATTTACCACTATTTCTCTATGGAAATTATTCACAAGGCTTTTTGATAAAGACTGTATTTCAAGAAAGGGTTTAAAAAAGGATCTACTGGTTTTGACTGAGATAGAATTAATTTTCTTCACACTAGTTAGTATGGTGCTGTCTTTTAGATTTGTGACCAAAAGGGTGTTGATAACACATCAATGTTTCAGCTATTACTGAGAAGTTACTACATAGCCTCAAAGTCTTTGTTTCTAATGCTTCCCTGATGGCAGTGAGGCTGGGAGTACACAAGAAAACAGCTGACCATTAGTGAGCAATGGGATACTCCAGACCATAGGACATCATGTTCCAAATAAAGGAGCTGGGACAAAAGTTGCTGGATGATGGAAAGTAGTGAAAGCATTCCTGTTTTGCTTTGTTGACATGTGTAGCTTTTGCTTTGCCAATTAAACTGTCTTTGTAACAAGATTTTTCACTTTCACCCTTTTGATTCTCTCCTGTTTTGCCAGGGGAAAGCGAGTGAGTGGCTGAGCTGTCTACCAGGGTTAACCCACTCAGAGGACATGGATGACTCTTTGAAATAGGGCTATCAAATTTTGAAACTAGCAAAGACGGAACTTCTCCCACTCATTTTTAAACTATTGGAATAACAGGCCTTTCTACATACAGCTAAAAATACTCATTATTGTAAGTATTGCATACACTTTTGTAAAATAATAGTCCATGAAACTGGTTTAGACAAACATACATGTAGATATATCTCTGTGGGTTTTGCATTAATAAACTAATAAGAGTGATTATTTTCAGGCAGCAAATTGTGGCATTACATTTCACACCACACAAGAAAAATTGATTAAAGCAATCCTTACCCCCAAATCCTAAAGACTGAAACCCAGGACAGAGAGATAAGATGTAGTGGAATAAACAACAACATGATTGTGAAAGTAACACAATTTGTTGAGTGTCTTGTAAAAGAATACTGCAATGTATCTCTAGGCACAGCTGAGTTAAATACACTCTTATCCTTACCTCAGATGTTTGGGTTAGATCATATTCTTGAAGATTGTTAATTTTTCTTTACATTTTTTATGTGGATTTTTTTTGTTTGTTTATTCCAAATGGCATATATTGTCAAAAAAATAAAACCAACGAAGTAAAAATATTTTCTCCTGACACCAAAAATCCTCGTTTAATCTTTATAGTCCAGTTTCTCTTATTGTCTTTCAATATGCCATAAGCTCCTTAGCTCTATATTTTTCATCTTCCTTTCACATTTATAAGTACTAAATATATCTCTTTCTGAAGATCTTGCTATCTCTGCAGCCTGTTATCTTCCATTATGAAACTGCCTGTGTCTTTTCAAAAAAATGTTTTTGTAACCCTAAGTGAAATGACCTATAGCTACCCCTTTTCTTCATCTCAATAAACCAAATTCTCTTCTTTGACATATTCACATCATCTCTATTCTAGATTTTTCACCTACCTGC
The DNA here is from genome assembly GCA_013397935.1 of Dasyornis broadbenti. Lineage (NCBI taxonomy): Eukaryota > Metazoa > Chordata > Aves > Passeriformes > Dasyornithidae > Dasyornis > Dasyornis broadbenti. The sequence continues at coordinate 352,458 of VZRN01000467.1, forward strand.
CATTATATCCTACTTCTTTCATGGCTGGAGAATTACTTGAGCATTTTTTACATTTATGTAAAACATCACATATACAATATTACTATTAACATTGATGCAATTACAAATCTGTGCTTTTCATAAGGTATAAAACCTAGAAATACAATAATATCCTACAAAGTAAATCTCAAACAGTCTAATTAGAGATCTGATATGCACGGTAAAATTGATAACCACCAACCTGTGCTTTCCTCATATAGGCTAAAGGTTCTTTAATATGCTCTGGCGGTGCTGCAGGATGACAGGGTGAAGGAAACCTTAAAGAAAATATAGTGAATTTTAAATATTCTGATTTTTTTATTTTCCTTAATTAATCCTGTATTTGTAAACCTAAATATACTTCTTTCATGAGAGCACTAGTAAAACCACAAGTGTATGTTGATCAAAACTAAGTATTATTTTTAGAACTATTTCTTCCTCATCCATTCTAGGGATACAGAGACAGCAATATGTAAGAATGAATAAAATTTCAACATGAGTTTTTCTTGTATTAAAAATAACGTTCCCTTATAATTTCACATATTTGTAAAATAAAACCAAATAATTACATTAACAAATCAGGTATTTTAAAATGTATTCTCTTCACATTATGTGATCTTTATCATTCCCTGGAACTTTCACTCTTGAAGTCATTACATTTTTTCAATAGCCAATAGATTTTTTTAGGATCTACTTTTAAAAATCAATAGTGAACATGTAGATGTCCAAACTAATTAGAACTTTGAAGTGTTGACTTAAGCAAAGCTGAATATCCACTCACAAATTGCATTATGCCAAAATATAAAAGCTACAACAAAAATTAAAAATCAAACCCAAACACTAAATTTTCTTTCAGTAGTGAAGATTATTTCCAATGAGTTTCTCCCAAACATTTTATCCAGCTTAGTTTTAAATGTCTCAAACGTCTTTCAGGAAACTAAATTCACACATAGCTTTTCTAATAGTCAGCCTGAATTTTCATTTGTTTAAACGTATTCAGTCAGTTCTATCATATGTTTTGGGGAAACTTTCCCCAAATTTCTTCCCATTTTTAATGGATAAGGTCATTCTTGTACTTGCTGCAAATTTGTTCTGGACTACTCTGTCCCAGTGCGTAAAATGGAATCAATACTAACAGATTTCAGCAATGTTGTTTTTTGGCTTTTCCACAATGCTCATGAAATCATGGTGTTCATAGTTAATTTCAATTTTCCAGGGCTAATTTCATTATTTTGCTGCTTATTTCCGTGTATTAGCCCTAGAAACAGGTAAATATTTTTCCCTGGAAAGATATGATGAAAATGAATCCTCACTAACAGATAGAAGCATTTTGCTGAATTAAGTCCCTCATACTACTAAAGATACATTGTGCTAAACTAACTCTAACAAGCTTATTTAAACTAGCACAAATAGATTTGCATACATATTTCTTATTTTATAGTTGCATTTATGGCTATATCTGTTATGAAATTCACCTTACCACCGTGCCAGAATGTAAAGAAAAATTAGGCTTCCCAGAAGTCTACTCCAAAGTTTGCTAAACAATAATAAAAAGGAAACTTGACAAATTTTACTGTGTTTATAACCATATCCCAAGTATGATGAGCACTGACGCGGTAAGCCTAGAGATCTAATATCTTAAAGATTTTTAAAAATAATGAATACAACAAATATGTGCAATGCTGTGATAAACATCTCAATTAAAATTCATTTGCAGCAACTATCTCATTTACACAAGAACTGTATTAAGACCCCTGGTACCTTAGGATGTAAAGCATCCATAAAATAGAAAATATTAAAGTAACTACAAAATGTGGTGATATTTACTTCACTCATTCTTAAAATGCACTTGAGTCCAATATTTTCACTAGGATGAAAAAGAAATAATGGCACTTTAAAAACAGAAATGAAGCAGGTATCCTTGCTATGACAGATCTTGTAGATTATAGTAACACACCATACACCTATATATACAAATGGACCAAAAGTAAATAATGAGAGTAGAACTCATTAAGTAAAAACACTAAATAAACTCACACATTGAGTTCACTATAAACAGCATTCTGAAGCTTCTTTTCCCAACCTGTTAAAACAGAAAAACAACCAGAAGACGACGTTAGGAATTAATACTAACAGAACATCGATCAGAGGTTGCTTTGCAGTCACTGAAGTTTTATGTCTGGTCTCAGTTCATGTCTACCTACCAGACAGACAGGAAGAGACGAAGAAACCTTAATCTAATTAAGATAGGAAAACTGCAAGTTAAAACATTAAAGTTATTAAAGTTAAATAGTTAAAAGTATAAAGACTGAATATCCTTTATTTCCATCTGCTGTTCAAATAAATACAACACAGTTTTGGTTTAAAAATTACATTCTATTTTTTCAAAGCCAATAATCATTTATTTAAACCAACAATTAATATTAATAGATACAATGTTCCTGATGATTATAAATCTTAGATCACTTATCATAAAATCCTCATATTATAGTTACATAGCCTACAACTTCCAGTGTAAATTGGAAATTTAACTAAAGGTAAAATTTTCAAGAGTATCACCATAAAAGTTAATTTCCATTTTCAGAAGTGACTGAACTCTCATTTCACTCTGAACTTTCAAAAAAATCACCAGTATCTTATAAAATGATAAAAGCACTTCTTTGCATAGTATGTATTTGAAAATGCAGATGGAATCCAACAACATTTTCCCTTTTAATTTTCTCTATTTGGTTTAATAATCTGGACTCACTGAATGTCTGCTTCTGGCTACTGTCAGTGACAAGACACCAAGCTGCACAAACTACTGTTTTCATCACTTATATCACAGATGTTCTCACATCAATCTATACTATTCACAAACGTATCAATGTAGTACTACAAACCTGATGTCTTCAGAAAATCCTTAATATCCTCTTTTAGTGATTCCAGCTTAATTTCTGGTTTGTGTAGGCTAACCTGATATGACAAATAAATAAATAAATAAGCATCAAGCACTGAAGAGAAATCACATTATTTAAGTTACTAATTAAGTAATAAACATGCTTAAGGTCACACACAAAGCAAACGCCTTCCTTGAGCAATGGCTATTGCAGCCAAAAAAATCAGTTAGCTTTTTTCTTACTCAATGTCTTTGCTTTTTACATCAATGCTAAAAGGTGTATGTGGGGAAGGGGCAAGAAGAAGGGAGTAGAATATGCAATGAATGCATACAAACACGTATGTTTAATAATCTGAGCAAATACCCCGCATACTTAGCACAAATGCTAGACTATATACATTAAGGAATTGGTCATAAGGTACATATGTAAAAAACCGTAGAAGACAGTCACTGTCTGTCACCTGAAAGAATAAAACTGAAACCATTCCATAATTTCTCACTTAACCTCCCACAGTTCACCTCTTTGATAAGAAATGCCATTTTCAAACCAAAAAACCAACTGTGCACCAAACATTCCCCACTGCAGCTGCGACTACTGGGTATACATAACCTCTTGTAATGAAATGTACTCAACCAGGTAATTAGGACTAACCAGCTTTACAACCATACCAAGACACTACCACACAGATGGTGCTACAGATCTTTCCGCAACAGCAGCACCAGCTGCTATAGCATCTCTTTCCACAGCTAGACCAAGCGGAGAAAACAAATGCATCACAAAGGTCCAGAAGGACAACAAGCAGAAACTCCAAAATTTCTGTGAAGTGCCTTCTAATATTTATTCTCCTAAGCAAGGTACATGGCAATAGCTAATTGACATGAGATAATAAAGCCAAAGGTTTAGAAAAAAAATAGCAACCCTGGCTGCCAACTTGAAAATAACACCAGAAGATCTCTGTGCAACTTACTCCACAGCTATGACAGCTCCAGGCATATGTTAGGAGCATATGGCCAAATCATCTACACAGAAATGTGAAACATCTCTTATCAAAAGCTACTCAACAATATGCTGCAGGCGTATGAGCTACCGATTCTATTGCAGTAAGATATCCTGAAATTAGAAATAATTTTTCACCAACTTGTGCAATTTGCCAGCCCTAAGAGCACTGCTGATAGCATGGGCATGCTTTAAGTCCATCACACACAAATGAAACTCCAAAATCCTAAAATTTGCCTTACAGTTTATACATAAAAAAGGGTGTTTCTGCACTGGAAATTTTGGTCTAGGTGAATTCACAATGCAGAATTTTAAGAAAACCTTTCCATTTTCCCCAGTTGAAAAGAGTAATGGACAATAATGCAGAGACTGATAGCATAAGCATTTCTGCTCTTATTTCAAGTCCCCTTGCCATTACAGGTAAGGAAGGCATTTATATTTGGTTTATTGACTGCAATAGCAGAGGATGTAAACCTGCTTCTGCAAAAGAAAGGTCATCATACACATAGACCATAAGGTGTCGTGAGTTGCATAACTCTCATGTCAAATGACAAACACATATTCCATTCAGCACAATGGTAAAAGCTGGCAAAGGATCATTGCTAATGTCAGGGAAACAAAGATTTTTATGGGAATTCTTGGGCAGCTCACAAAATACCCTTTTAAGCAAAAAACTCGAGTATTTTATGAAGGATTCCTTCTGAACCTACTTTGATAGAAAGTTCTATGTCCTTTTTGGACAGTGTTTGTCAGGCTGATGGTTTTTGTGGTGCAAGGTAGTGGTTTTGTATCTCTCCTGTAGGAATTTTAAATAAAGTAAAAATCAGTTACATAAAAATCAGTTAAAATAAAGGTGAATCAAGCGGGGCAGATTTTGCCATACTGTTCCTCAGAAATTTCTGTGCACCCTTTTGTAAATGTTCAACTTTGTCTTTGGGTTAAATATGGCTAATTCTAATCTCAAGGTCCACAGGGTGTTTACCTGTCAGGTCTGGTACACATACTTTTTAGATACGCAAGAAAACCCACTCACAAATACAACTCATTAACAGATGATGAAACACATAAAAAAAAGAAAGTTGCTGTACAATCTATTAGAAAGTGGGTTAATTGTCTTGACACTGTAAACAGCGCAAGAAATGACGGATGTGCAATCAGAACAGTACTTCAATTCTCGGCTGTTCACACACCTGTAAGGTCTTGGCATATTAAGCAATATCTGACAGTCCTATTGACAACTCTCAGGAGATCTTTTGGAGATTCCTGGAAATTCTGGAAATTGATGCAGCATATTGCATTAGAGGGCAATAAGGAGCTCGATTCACAGACTACTTCCCATTTTCCCTGTCAGACCAAAAGAACAAGAAAGATCTTTCTTGTAAACCACTGTTCCCAACAAAGCCTGCTCCCCAGCTGCAGAACATAAAATCCAGTGACTCTCCTGTATGCAGCAGAAAGGAAGCCAAGAAAACAGGGCAGCACACTTGGAAAAATTGTCTCCAAGAATTACGTTACTTCATCAACCTCCACCAGCTACCTTTGCCTCTTCATGCCCATTTACTCAGCCAAGTTCTATTTCATTATCCTTAGCCCTGCTGTAGCTGCAGCCAATATTCTTAGGTTAATCTTTAATTTAACAAAACATCTATCTTTAGCTACTTTCCTGTGTTCTTTTTCTTCTCTTGGCCGAAAAAAAAAAAGCCCTACTGAGACAATTTTCACACACGAAATGTGAAAATTCCCCCCAAAATTATGGGGCTACTTTAGTCTCCACTTTTGCCAATCCAGGATTCAATTGCAAAAGCCTCCTCCCAGTTACACTTTCCCTTTCGTTTACTTCTGTACCATGACAGATCGATCCATTCCTACATTCCTAAGTGCTAAGCAGAACAAGAGAGCCACAGAACCTGTCAGGGATTCATTGCCCACTGGAGTGCTGATCAGCTTCCAAATCAGAAATTAGATACCTGAGAGGTAAAAATGTAGCAAATAGTCCAGCTGGCAGCTGCAGCCAGCTCTAACACAGACCATCCTCTGTATAAGACAAGGGAAAATACTCATTTCGGTAAGTGAAAGGAACACTCTCTAGAACTGTTTTGCTGTAATTTATCAGTATGGTACCTCTTCGGAATTTATATGGGTGTTTATGGGAACTAAATTGAGCAATCAAGGGGACTTAGCAGAGCTGATGTTCCAAAAGTACTATTCCAGGTCTTCCACATAATCTTGTTTTTCCTTTGGATTAACTGATCTAACTTATTTCTGTGTTGTATTATGTTGGAAAACACATTTAGGTGTTTGTATTTTAGGTAGAGTTGGTTTGTGTTAAACTGCTTGGTACAACATACTGATTAAGTCTCATTTGCATTTTAATCCCCTATGATTTTTTAGTAGAATGAAAAATACGTTGACAAAATTTTATTTATACATAAAAAAGCACTATTACAACTTTACACATAAAAATGTGTGGCTAAGATTTACTGGGAAAAAACCCCACACTGACGAGATTTGTACTCATGAACTGAATTAATTTCCTGCATTATCAAAATGCAGCAAACACCCAGGTAGAACTACCAATTTCAATACACACATCCTGATGAGTATCTTACTTCTAGAACAAAAATAATATCTGTTACTATAAGGGGACTATCACAAGCTGGGCAATAGAGAGCGAGCAATATAGGGGAACAATAAATGAAGGCAGAGGGAACAATCCATGAAGACAGCTAGAACAGGGATTAAGTCAAATATTCAGAGGCTGAGTCAGGCCAATACAGAGCCCTGAAAGGAAACATGGATGAAAGTAGCAATTTCATCAAGAAATACCAAATTATTTTTAATAACTGTTAAGGCTTAACAGTTTTTCCCTGTGAAACTAGCATTGTGCAATATCTTATGGATAGGACACCGAGGTCCAGGTGTTGGATGTCTCTGTTTTTCTACAGTCTTGGTCAGCTTCTTGCAAATCAAGAAGCATCTGCCTCTTCTACATTCCTTCATCAAACAAGCTATCATTACAGCATTCCTTGGTGCACCCCACTCTTCAGCCATACACAACAGTAGGATAGTTTGGAGACTTTCAAAATTTTCCCAATTTTGCTGGTGGCTAAAGGTATCACTAGCAATCTTGTGTGTCCATATTTGCCTTTGATTTTGGTAAGGTATCCTGCTGAGATCTGGGCATTCATCATCGTAAGTGATACTCTAAATGTACACTCTCTGTACCTAGATGCTAAGATGGAAGAAAATCCAGACACTCAACAGTGATGTGTCTGAAAGCAAGCAAAAGGACAGCACAACAGTAAGATAAAAAAGTTGGTGGAAATAGTAAATTGATTCACAGAGTAACTTAACACAGAGATCAACCTATTTGCAGATTAGCATCTAAATTTGAAAATGGCATGTAGTCATCATGACTGGAGCAGCATTGATCACGTAAGAGGTCATCAATCACAGCACTCAAAGAAGTATAGGAAAATAGCTAGAGGACCAGCAACACACTACAAAGAGAAGGCTTGACAGAACAAACTGTCCCAGCATAACTCCTGTGTTAAACTGTTTCTTTTCTCAACAAGAATAAACACTGCAGAGAAGTGATCCAACTATACTGAAATGTGGAACTGCATCAGGTGTACACATATTTTTATCCTGCTGCAAACAGTTCTGCAAATAACTTTACACAATCTAAATATTTTTACAGGCTATCCACCATAATTTCTCTTCACAGCCTTTTTTATTTAGATAAACATGTACCCTCTCAAAGCATTTATTACTGTTCATTATAATTTTGCACAAGTGCACATTTTTCTTTTTTATTGCTATTATTTCCCAAATTACAATAAAGCACAATCCCCAAATATAATCCATCTTTAGAAGAAGTAAATTCAATGAAAGATAATAGATATTCACCTCTCCTTATGTACTCCATTCTACCATGACTGGACTTTATCAGGACCAAACTGACTTGGTAAAAACCACTTCAAACACGATAACAATTTCTACATAAACACTTACTAAAAACTTAAAACCCTTCAACTCTAAGGGAGAGATTTTCTGTTTGGTTTACACATTTCTGTAATAGAAAGAAGAATCATTCTGAGCCTAACTAAACAAATTTCAATAAGTGTGAAACCCTGGTATCACTGACAATTTTCCAACCGTAATACCTTTCTACATGAACTAAACTAAGAGAAAAATTATTGTGAACTTCTTTATACAAACAAAAATAACCTAGCACATATAGAGAGCTTCTATCAGCCTCACACAGGAGTAAACAGCTTTAAATGTTATGACTTGCGACAAGATATGAGGATATATTTTAATGATGTAATTTTAATGTTTAATACATGTTTTTTGGTTTATTTGAGTATAAAATTAGTGCTGAAAATAAATTACACACACAAGGCCAAAAACAGAATCCACATTATTAAAAAAGTACTACTTTGCCAATCAAGCTTCCATTGCTTCCGAACTCCATCATCTGATCAACACATACTCAATTGCATTCAATTTAAAATTCACTGTAATGCAACTATTACAGCCGAACCACTTAAAACAAAGGTACAAGTTCTATCAGCAAGAATAGTAAGTCCTTTGCTAAATACAATGCATGAAAATGAACCATTAATTACCTATGATGACTCATGAGCCTACATTTGTTTGCTACTTTTTATTAAATAAATGCTACATTGCACAGAAACATTCTCCTCCTTAATTTGATCTTTATTTAAGTTGAGATTGGTATCAATTTCTTTTTTTTTTTTTTTTTGTCTAACAGGGGAAAAATGTCATGAAAACTATGTGCTAAGGTATCTTGCAAACCATTCACTCCACATAAATTATTCTAAGCTTATTTACCTACACTCTCTTTAGAAGCACTGTCAGGCACTACCCCAGCTCCAATGGTTTTAGTGCTCCCAAAGCAAGTCCTCTCCTCCTTTGCCCCATCTGAAGCCTTGCAAAGACTCTTGCCTCTCACTTTGATCAATATTATCTTTAAGCTCTTCTGGTTCTATCACAGGTCTGCTCAAGGAATGATGGCAGATTCCCCTCCTCCAGACAGTATTTCTGATCATAACATCTCCTCTCCACCCTTTTTCATACCTTCAGGTACCTCCTACAACCTATTCTCACTCCCAAACTTAACTGCTGCAGTGGGATTGGATGGTTCTTGCACAGACATTACCCCTTTTAGCCTCCTTTAACAGCCTTTATTGTGCTTTTTTCAAGTGATCCTTCAGGTTGTCCCGCTCCAGATATACCTATGAGAAACAGGTCAGAGAACATCTACACAGACAATGCCTGGGGGGACTTCTTCCACTGTGAGTCTTTCTTGTTCCATTTAAAACATAATTTAGAATCTTTATCTTTCATTTTATTGTCACCTCCTGTTCCAGAAGATTCTTTAGGAATAAACTACAGAAGCTTTTGTTTGTTGGTTTTACTGTGGTTTTTTTTTTAACTTTGTTATCTGGCCCTGGTCACTAGAGGTTCTGGGCAACCCTGAGTTAGACTGATTTCTATCAGAGGTTTGCATGGGACAACAATTAAGATTGATTAATCTTAAATGATTAATAAAGCCCAACTTCCTTCAATCATTATGAAAATCAAAGTTTCTGAATTGGCTGCAAATGAAAATGTACTAAAAAGGTAGCACTTTTTTTCATGTCTTTGAACTGTTTCATTTTTTTGCCAGTTCACAGATTTTCCCTGAAACAGAATTTTAGCAAGATTTCACAAAATAATTTGTTTTAAAACTGCATTTTGTCCTTGAAGATGTCCATGTCTCAATTTTTCTAACCACTTCTAATCTCTACCTTAAAAACATTTACAATTCAGAAAAGGAAGAGAAAAATTAAGATAAAACCACAAAAATTTGATTACAAACTTGCACAGTGAAGTTGTGCCCAGAAAATATCTCCTCTGCTACCCCACTAACCCCAGCAGTAATTCCACCTGTTGAAAACTTATGTTGGCTGTCTGTAACTCTTTCCTTTCAAATACACTATAAAATATGTTCAAAAGAAATTCCAAAGCAAATGATTGGCACATTAACACTCTTTCCTGCATTCATCTCTCTTATTACGTGCAGTAACATTATCAATGTATCAAAACTCAACCTACAAAAATCAACCCAACATTTATTTATTTATTCATTCATCATTTACAAGCATATGACACTACCTCTACTTCAATCCTTGGGATAAAAATGTGATTATCTTGGTATCCCCAGAGGTCAAGCTATGACAGCAAATCATTTGATGCTCATGCCAAAGTTATTTCAAAGAGATTGTGTATCACAGCCCTTGACACTAGCTAGGCTCCCAGTGACAGCCACGCAAAGCACTAGTTTGATCAGTTCATAACCACAGGGCTACTCTATCACCTCTCACAAATTATGTCAGAATATTGTGTTTTCCCCAAAATTCTATAAACTCATCAATGTTCATTCTGAGCTCTCCATTCTAGACAATAAAAGAACAGATTAATTTACAAAACATTATTTTTAATAGTTAAAATACTGTTTGTGAGACTATATGTTCTCTCAAAATTTCAGGCAATATTATAATGGACCTTACAATCCATTCTGACTCATGTTTTGAGAGACAGTAAATATTTTTGAGGAATAAATATCAGCAACATCATTTTCTACACTAAGGGACGAAGAATGTGTGTGAAATATACTGCAGTATAAATATCCAAAACAAAAGTAAGTTTCATTCTGATGCACTGATTCAAAAGACTTCTCAAAATACAGTGTGCACCTCCCAAAATAGCTTAGAATCCCCTAAAAAGGACCACCCTTCAAAATCACAACTTGTTAACCAGCAGACAAAAAACCCCATCACATCTTATCAATAAACCGGAGTTCAGGTGTGATACACACAAACAGCTAAGATTTCAAATTTGACAATGCAACTCCAGCAATACCCCATGTAATGGGAGGAAAATCAAACCTTAATTTAATACAGAGCAAAGCAAAATTCAGAAACCTTCAGAATTCTGTACAGCTGCAAAGGGATGGACATGAGACAAGCCACTGACTGAAGGGCCCTTGCAACTGCACAGTATAGCACTGACATGACTATCCAAGCATTATAAATAAAACAAGTCTTCCGTACATGAAAGAACGTAAATGCATGCGAGGCCAAAAAAAAATCCTCTGTATCAAGAACACACAGATTCCTGACAAACACAGTGTACTTTTGGCCCTACTCATTTCAACTACAATCTCCAAGAGATAATTCATTTGAGAAGTCCCATTGCTGATGTACCTATGAATTTTCAGATCACTACACTAAACTATACCTCTGATTTAACCTTCTATTACAAACCTTTCAAACACAACACTAAGAATCAACTTTAATATTTGTTGCCCTGTTTTATTTCTTTTCCCTTAGCACTTCATATGACTAGAATGATCATCTGACATATACAAACACTTTTCTTCTCTAAGATAACTGCAAAAGAGTATTCTGCAAAGCCACCATAGCAGCTCTGCTCTCGAGTCCAGCAGGGATTTAGGCCCTTTCAGACACCAAACAGCACCATGGGAGGGCACTGCTCCGGTCCTCAGTGTCCACCTGGACAAAATGGCTCCATAAAACAGCCACCCACCAGCAGCTTCTAAACACCCTCCCAAGTCCTGAGGACACCAAGCTTCCTTCTGTCTCAAAATCCATGCAAAATGTCAAACAACTGTAGAATCATGCCCTGCCGGAGACAGGGATAAAAGTATGTACGCAGAAGAGAGTGCCTACAGGTTTGTTATAAGCAGTAATGGAATTGTTAAAAGACAGCCCTGTTCACTGCCCATTTTGAGGACAAGGTCTGACTGTCCACTCCTCATGTCAGGCTATTTAATTCCCAACATTTAGCAGAACCCAGCCACTCATCTCTTCCATAATTCCAGCCCCGCTTCAAGTCACGCACATTTGCTTACTCAAATATTTAGAAATCCCTGTCAACAGAAGCAAAACAGACACAAATTTATAAAAGGATTTAGAGATCAAATCAGCAAATTCAAATACAAAACAAACAAAAAAACCCAGAAAAGACAGGCAGTGATGTCACTTGCTATGGAAAGCCTTAGGGACCTTCAAAGAAGCAAATAACGTCTCATTTAAAAATACAGCAGAACTAAGGCAAATAATGGACACTATATCCTAAAAACAAAACAAAACAAAGCAAAATCCAGCCTGTATAATTTTAAGTAATGTTTGAAAAAAACCCCAAACCTAAAAGCACAGGATTTTATAAAACTCAACCCAAAATATTTCAGTAATGCACAATATTTGTTACAGCACTACAACTGTTATTATGATCATGAAAATTGATGCAATTTTAATCTGAAACATTCTAAATTAAATTCAGCTGAAATATGAAAATCTGGCTTCAAGTGCAGATAAGTTATTAAAGATAAAAAATCCCAACTGTTTTTCCAGCAACCAAAATGTACTTCAATGTGTGTTTTGTCATTTACTTTCACTTGCTTTCCTTTCACCAAATCCTCATTTTCTCAGGGCCACTAGGGGAGCGGGGGAGGGGGGGTGGAATTTAAAGCTTTCCAAATTAAAGATTAAAAAAGCAATTCGTTTCTGGACCTATATTTGAAGCAGTGAGATTTCAGACGGATAGTCTTCATATTCACTGCGAAATCCTTGGGTCCCAAGGGGAGACACAATAAACACGGCTCTAGAAACCAAACACACCGCTCTCCGGCCCCGCCGAGGAAGGAGAGGAGGGAGAGAAGGAGGAAAAGAGGGTGTGGACGAGTGGCGCCGGGAGGCCCCGAACCCCCTGCCCAAGCGGAGGCCACACGGGCCGGGGGCGACGGCCGGGAACAAAGCGCCGGGGAGGGGCAGCGGGGAAGGGAGGCGTGCGTGGGGGCACAGCGGCAGGTCAGGGCTCACCCGGGCCTGTCGCTCCAGCTGTGAGTGGAGGCTGGAGCCCTGCAGCCGCTGCACGACCCTCGCGATGGTGAGGGACAGCCCGCGGTCCGGGTCCAGCATCGTGGCCCCTGCCCAGCCGGGCCGCCTTCGCCGCCGCACCGCCGCGTTACCCGGCAACGGCGGCAGCGGGCGCCGTCCTGAGACTGCGTCCGGGCGGGAAGCGGCGCCGCACTGAAAGGTTCCCCGGCGCCGCCGTCCCGCCCTGAAGGGGAGGGAAGCCCCCAAGGGTCGTAAACGCTCCTGGTGGAAAGGAACGACAAAAGTCAGAAGGTCCGCAATCAACCAGAAAGTTTTATTAGAAAACTACTGGAAATTGTTATGGCCTGACCTATTATATAAGCACAAAAAGAAAAAAAAAAAAAAAAAAAAAAGGAAGAGGATGAGGTGACCAGTCCTGGTTCCAGCGTATGCATTCAGCTGCTGGGATGCCCGGTGTCCTGGGGGAATACCTTTCTATGGACTTGTTTCTCCACCCCGGGGACAGGTTTCTGTGAGCTTCTTGAGGGATCCAAGTCGGCCTGTATGGGTGCGAAGTTTTGTTGCACTTTTGAATATTTTACCCTTGTCTGCTCAGCATAGTGAGGCATTAGCTCAGGCTGGGTACGAGGAGCCGACACAGCCCTCATTTTAGCAGAGCAGGTGTGTGGCACCATGGGCAGCTTCCTGCGTGCTGTACATGCAAGGAACCTTAATCTATTTAGCCCTTCTGAGAAAATCTTTTCCTATGTGCATCAGTAACAGAACCATGTAATCAAATTGTTACTTAATAAATTAATTTACTTAGTCAAAATACTCATTTTTAAAGTTCCAGAACGATTAATAAATAAGCTAAGAGAGGAGATAACATGGAAAAGGTGCTCATTGACCTCCAAAGCCAAGCATTAGTACCCATTTTCAGCTCTGAGGATGACTTCTGTAAAACAAAGAATGTTTCAAGATTCTGAAACATCAGGAGTAACTTTTTCACTGTTGTGAGTGACAGATATGAGGAAATGATAGCTATCATCAGTTATATCAATAGAAAAAATAACTAGATATAATAGTTATAAATATATACCTGAGCTCATTTGTCTGCAACCAGTTCTGGTTTATCTGTGAGCATTTCTGGATAAAATGAAGTTTAAAGAAGAGTAGTAATAGAAAATTAGAGAGAAAGTTCTTTAATGAACTGTAGAGAAACCTGAAAAGTTGCTTATGCTAATCAAAATACTGAGGAGAGGTCACTTCTCAGTTCATGGAGAGCATGGGGAAATCAAGGGCCCAGTTGTCTACCAATGCCTTGAATGTCTGTTCTGATTTACATCAAGTTTGCTGTAAGTTCTTGTCTTACATGTATATGTGAAGTTAGGGGCAACACTAAGCACATTTTCTTTTCTCCGTGTATTGAGAGTTAACAAAATTTTTGTCCACATTCCGAACTGAATAAGCATATGAAGTGTAATAGCTTTCTGTGCTAGTTCATAAAAAATTCTACAAAACGTCCTCATGCAGAGAGAACCTCTCCTCATTTTGGTTTGTTTGGTTTGTTTGGTGTTTATTTTAAAAAGAAATTGACAAGGATTGTTTTTTGGTATGAGAACTTCACCAGCTATGAAAAGCACATGCAGGAAACTGGAGCCTGACCATGAGCTCTGCAGGTCAATAGCTGACGTCCAGAGTTTTACATTGCATCTGCAAGTGTGGGACAAAGCCCTCCCTCCTTGCCTGGCACAGTCCCCAGCAGCATTTTCCTTTCCAGTTTGTGAGAGAACCTGTGGGCTGCCACAGAGATGGCAATCCTACCTTGTGTTTGGTGAGCATGTTATTTGTCAGGGCTGCTTGATATGTGAGGACTCAGAGGATGGGTGTGTTCCTACTGGCAGCACAGCATGGTCTCTGGCTGTTTTCTGTGCTGTCGTCTTTAGGCACCACATTCAGCCACATGGCAGCTACATGGAGTGGGGCAGAAGCCACAACATTAGGAATGTGTGTTCCCCTGCTACTGGGGAATATGGGGAAATGATACATCGGGTGAGTTTCATGTGCAATGCATACGACTTTGCAGGTCTGCAAAAGCCATCCTGATCTCTATGGGTCAAGAAAACAAGACAAAGACTACTTCTGCTCCAAGTTTGCCTTTGTTACCCTGTGTGTATGCACATCTGCCACTCTTCATTTTCTGGTTTTTTAGGCTATTTCCAGCCTGTTTTCCTTCCACTGGGTTTCTCTTTGGTCAGTTACATCTCCAGTAGGGGTAGGAAAACTTACTTCTTGTAAATGCCAATCCAAGCTAAAAAGTAGGGCAATATAAAGAGATAATCTACAGTATATTACCAAGAGCTGTTAACAGCTTCTTGTGTATCCCTACCATATCTAGTTAAGAAATCTCATGCTTAAGTGTGTACTTCTTTTTGGTTTCCTTACAAGGAGTGTACTGCACAGCAGCTTGAGAAATACAGGGTCATTGTTAAAGAATATCACTTAAATAACAGGCATTGGCAGAAATCCCAACTAATGCTTTAGCCTATCCCCCTGGTATCACACTACTGGTTTAGCTTGGTTCATGTGATAAATTTTTGACAATTACAGCTTTTTCGTCATGATTTACTTTTAAATTGCAAGTTAGCAACCACAGTACAGTCAACATAGAGTGGTTTTATGATGTCAGGTACCACATATCATAGGTAGCTTGTTGGTTTTATCAGGAGGTCTGGCGTAGATGTCGTAGTTTTTCTGTTTTGGGTTGTTGGTCTTTCCCTCTCAGCGTCTCAGTCCTACACCCTTGAGCACCAGTTCTCTTCCCCTTTCTATTCCTTCTCCATTTGAGCTGCAGTGCTCTACAGTGTTATACCTTTGTTTACTGTGTTTTGTGTCAAGTTACTTCACCTAGCGGTATTTGATACTGGTATCCCAAGTGTCTTTTATTAATCTGCCATAGCAGGTCTGGAAAGCATCAAGAACTTGGCAATGGAAAGTAAAAATTACATAGTCAGTCAGCTTGGCTTTTTCCATGTAATATGTTAGTTGACCTAATATCAAACAGGGCTGTCTGCAGGAATCACCAAAGGAGGCAGTGGTGTTGTATGACAGTTAATGGGTGAAGAAGTCAACAAAATCCTGGCAAGGTTAATAAAATCCCAACAGTCCCAATCACAAAATCCCAGCCGCCAACAAAATCCTAGCACTTCCAGTCAGCTGCTCACAAGACACTCTTTCCCTAAGCAATTCATAACACCCGTGCTGCCCTGATCCCACCGTCACCTTCATTCTGTTGCTGTGAGAAATGCCAAGGCATGGAGTCTCCTCTGCCAGGGTAACAGGGATGGGGAGGGGCTGGAGTGGGAACACTGCCCCCTTACCTGTGCCAAGGGTGGGTGCCTTCAGTGCTGGCAGTAAAAGGGACCAAGGCATGGTGCAGAATAGGACTAAGCATGCAATTATTGGGACTTAGTACTGTAGGTGAGCCACTTCCTTTTGCTTTGCACCCTGAGTGCCAAGGGGGTTAATGCTGTCCAGGGAGAGCTCATATTGCATTCAGCCTGATAATGTATTATAAATATTGTGTAGATCTCCAAGTTATTCCCCTTTTTTGTGCTACATGGGACACTACTAGGAGGATGACAGCGGGGACAAACCCTAGTAGCCTTACACCTGGGTCAGGTGTAAGGTTGGTTGTGTCCCAGATTAGCCAAGTGCCACAGAAACCCAGGTTTTAAAAAAAAAAAAAAAAAAAAAAAACAAAAACCAAAACAAAGNAACCAAAAAACAACCCAACCCAACCCAACAACTTTCTATTTTCTGCCAAAACAAAAGGATAAGACATTAGAGGATAAAACCAACAAACTGAAACAAAAGCAACATACATCCTCCCTTAGCCCCCCAAACCCTCCAAATCTGCCTTTCTTCAGACAGGGTACTTTTCTTGCCTCTCAGGCAAACTGGACTTTTTGTGTAGTTAATTAGTGTTTTTTTATCTAAAGTGCTACTCCTGTCCAAAACTTCATTTCTTCTTTTTCCACTTGGAACCATTTTAATTCATGAGGGTTTAAAATCCATAACCCCAGTCCTCCATTTCAAGTCATTAGCAGTACTACACCTGTGAACTAAAGTGTCAGGTTCCAATAGATTTCTCATCCAAGCAGGTTCTTTCAGAGAACATCATATTCAGTCTTTTATTCGGTGTGCTCACTCTTTATATTAGACAAATTTATATTAAACTTTAATCTCTGTTATGGGCCAATCCTGCAAGCTCACCTTTATAATATCCACTGGTTTCCTTGTGCAGTCAGAATCATGATATATTGTTTGGAGCTGATAACAGAGGTATGACAAAAGAAGAAAGTTCTGTCAGTGACTCACCCTCCTGATTTTCAAACTTTATTCAAATTACTGCCCAAGAAGTGACAGTGTGTATTTTGACAAGTTTCAATACTTTTTAAAAAATAATCAGTTCCCATGGAGTAATGAGATTTTTTTTTTTTTTTTTTGCCCCAATACCACTGATGCAATCTGAAGAATGTAGGAGGCTTAGATGATGGATCTTCACTTATCAGGGCAGAAAACATCTCTTGTTGCAGACTCTTGTTCTTGAGAAGTAATATATTTTCTCTAATATGTGGCTGAACTTGAGAGCGAGACTTTGACTACCAGCGATGTCAAGGATTATCAGTCTAGTTTTAGGAGTTTCACGTTGCTTCAGTTCTTTATTTTAGGTAATTTCCTACCAGACCTTGGCTTTAGATAGGAGTAAGCCTCCCCAGAGAGGACCATGTATCTCAGGTCATTATATCTATTGTAGGTACTTTTTTATAGCATTTCTGAGTCATAGCAGGAAAAGATATGTAAAAAAACTAACATGCACAAAGTCTCTAGTTTTTCTAATGTTATTAGATTTAGTCCATTTTTCATGTGTTCCATTATTAGTCAAGTGACATGGGGTTTAGCAGTAACTTTCTGTATCTTCTGGTTGGCAAAATCCCATGTGCATGCTTACCGTGCGTTAAGATATGGTTGGGCTGATGTAGGATTTCTTGGACTTAAAGCCAAAATGGAGTCTTTTGATCTAGATACACACTGAAGAGAAACACATGCTGAATCACAGATACAGTTTATACATTGAGTAATTTATGCACTTCACACATGGCATGTATATTTTATATCTTTAAATTGTATATTTACCTGAGAGCAAGTCTGTTGGGAAATTTACACAACTGTTGTACTTCCCCAAACCTTTTAAAAGTCGTGATTCAGCATTCATGAACAAGGTTTTCTCAGTTCACTCAAAGCAGCTTACTTTAGCTATTTCTTTTAAGGTTTTTTACAAATTTTAACCAATTAGTCTGTAAGGAAGAAATGCAGTAAAAAGAACTGTCTCAGTAGATTCTTCGTTAACATCTCCATGTCAGAGTTTACCAGTATGTGGGTGTGCTAAGGTGAGATTCTGTGCTCTTTTCAAACCTATTGACTCCAGTTGGTCTATGTGATCTAAATACAAGCAGAACTTGGATCTCATCTGTCACAAGAAGTATTCTCTTTTTAAAAATAGGAACAATCCCATCTAGTGGGTGGCATCCCTGCCCTTGGAGGGGGTGGGGATTGGAACTAGATGGTCTTTAAGGTTTCTTCCAACCCAAGCATTTCTATGATTCTGTGAAAATATCTAAAAACATATGTGTGGTGATGTTTTATATCTGCTTTTGAAAAATATCAAACCCTCTAATTTTCTATTTATTTGTTATACAATATTGAGCATTACTCCACTGAAATAGCTTCTTGATGCTATATCCTATGTATTGCAGTAGGGGAATTATTTGTCTTCTGTGGAAAATGTAATAAATGTTTTAAGGTAGTCTGTTATACTTTTGTTCACTGCCTGGAATATATACAATTTACTTCACAGTCATATCAGTGTGTGTTGCAAGTCTTCAACAACCAGCAGACCACCTTGGAAACATTATTTAGTGTCTAGATCATAGCTGCCTTCTCCTTAATCATTAAGAGGTAGAACTATAAACTTCAGTGGCAGAACAAGAATCTCTTCTTGGGTACCTTTTATTCTTCTGATTAAGATTTGAGGAAAAAGTGGATTAATCCTTCCTTTCTCTTTTTTTTCCCATGTGAAGGATTATTTTGTTTTTTCATTTCCTTGTTTGATAAATTTTCAAATAGAAGATTCAAAAGTGAAGAATAAACAGAGAGGAGCTAGAAACTCTTGAAGGGTATTTGTAATGGTTGTGGTTAACCAGCTGCTGTACCTGTTCAAAGGAACACTCTAGTTTGGGTCGTGGAGATTTTTACTTCCATTACAAGGATTTTTCAGCTATCTTTTGCCTTGATTTCTGCTTCCTTAACTTGATGTCCACTCTCGTGGAAGGACAGCTGGAAGTGCCACAAAAAGGAAATACTGAATGAGCAGAACATAGCAAGCAGACCCTTCATAAGTTTCTAATAGTTTTGTCTCTACTGATGGTGCTTTCATTTCCCTGTATGGACAAATGCCGTATATCATTGAAAGGGAACACTGGGCACTGATTAAATATCATGACCAACTATGGAATAATCTTCTCTGATAGATCTCAGGCCATGGTGGGGGCCTAAAGAATCCTATGTTGAAATATTGCAGTTGTTCTGTATTAGTTCGAAAGACATTCAGTCAAAACGTAAAACTGAGCCCTAATTTCTAAATTTCTGCTGTTTCTCTGTTTATATACAGGAATACATTATTGCAAAAAATTATCTGAAACATTGATTACTAATACTGTGTGTTACAGGAAATATTGTGCATATACGAAACACAACTAAATGATCAAGCTCTGAGTATGAAAATAAGTTCATTTTAACAACATGCTCAAAAATTCACCCAAAAAAGAGTGGAACAGTGAGATGGTAGAGCACACGTATGTGAAGCACAGCTCTGAAGGCTGGATTCAGAGCCATTGAGTAGCAGACTACCCTGCTTTCACTAACCCAAAACATACAAATTAATATACGGATCTGCTTAAAGGAAAAATGACACCAAAATATTATACACAGCTCTAGGGAGCACAGACAAACCAAAATGATTTGATTTCAGATGAAGCTCTGCACACTGAAACCAAAAATTTTGAATATAAAAATGCAGTTAGGTTTTCTGGTTTGCATCACTGTTTAGAGCTCTGTAAAGAAATCTTTCAAATGCACAACAAATTTGCTAAATCAAAAAAAGGACAGAGGTAGTACCTAAAAAATTGTATTATTCTGTTAATTAACAGGATACAGGCTTGAATCTTACAGTCTACATTGCAACATGTTCCCAGAAAGGCCAGGAAGGAAAATTAGAAAACATTCACTAAGGTGAATGTGCTAAAGGGCTCATGAAGGGTTGGAATAATTTGTATTTATTGCAATAAAGAAAGTGAAGAGACAAGGTATGAAACTGGTAAACCAAAAACAATAGCTGAGTCTATCAGCCATGAATATAAGTAAGCAGTCAGATAATAATGCAATTGATCACTTTTGCTCTTCACAGGAAGAACCCCTGTGACCAACATTCCTACCCACTGTTTAGCAAAGGACACATTTTCCAGAGCAGATGGGATAAAATGCGCTCTGAGCTTAAATAAATATATGTATACACTCTAGTAGCTAGTGTGGATAAAATTTCCTGGTCTTTGTCTGAAACTGTGTTGAGGCTTTCACTCATAGAAAGTAGAGCAGGGTGAATTTCTGCTGGACAGTGCAGAAATAGTATCAACCTAAAATATAGGATTAAAATGCCTCATTGGAGTTGTTCAACAGCAGAAAGGCTTTTCAGTTTGTCAAAATTAGGCCAATAACAAAAGCAGCATAATAAAGGTTTAGATCAAAGGTGTGATACATAAGCTTGTATGTATGTATCACACCTTTGTATGTATGTATGTATGTATATGTATGTATGTACATATGCCACATATGTATTGGCATGCAGGGAAATAACAACATGAGATCATCATAGAATATCCTGAGTTGGAAGGGACCCATCAGGATCATTGGCTTCAACTCCAGACCCTGCACAGCACGATCCCCAAGAGTCACCATGTGCCCGTGAATATTGTCCAGATGCTTCTTGAACTCTGTCAGGCTTGGTGCTGCGACCACTTCCCAGGGAAGCCTGTTCCAGTGCTCCAACACCCTCAGGGTGAAGAACCTTTTCCTGATATCCAACCTAAACCTCCCGACACAACTTCATGACACTGACTCTTTGAAGAAATCTTCTTTTAAAATGTAGGGTTGGGTTTTTTTGTTTTTTCCCAGATATATCTGTGAGGTTTGCAATAAGAATATGGATGAGACAAATACTTAAAATAGCCTGTAGGACAGATTTGGTAAGGGATTTGGAGGAGAAAATGTATATATGGGTATTGGTTTTATAATCAAATATTTGGGTAGAAAAACACTTTACTTTGGCATCATTATGCAGTTGTTTAGGACACCAAAATCCCCAAATATCTACAGCCCCAAATATCTATAACCATGCAATGGTTTTAACTTCTAGGGAAGTGTAACTGTGACATGAGTTAATATCCTTCTTTTTTAAATTTAAAATATTTTTTTAAAATTATCTTTATGCAGTAAGATACTACTAGCCTTCATAACCTTGTCCAAGAGGCACAAATCTTTGAGACCTAACCATTTATTTCCTCCTTAGAACTGAAAATAACACTGCTGTTGGAGGTACTGAACTCAGTTGGGTTACCTAAGGGATGAACACTCCAGATTTAAGGTGCCATTTTCAAATTCACAGTTTTGGTTAAGTTGGCCTGAAGGAGGGGAAAACTACACAGAGATAGGATGGGCAGTAGGTAAAGAAGCACTCATAAGGATGCACTGAAGAAGGAACAGAAGCTGTTAGCATGTCACTAACTAAATGAGCCACCATGTCAGAATGATGGAAAAAGTGTAAGCAAGGAAAAATCCTGGTTTTTTTTTCTCATTCCCCTGTACTATTAGAGGAAATTAAATGTACTGCCTTCTTGATAAGTAAGCTGGATTTCATCAAAACCTGTCAATTTGTACTGCCAATTTCTTCTCAAACAGCATTTAGTCTATAAGGCCTTGCATATTTAGAAACACATCAAATCCAAATAATAAAATTTTCCTATTATTTTAGGTTGGATAATATTGTATATGACCTACCATCTACTTCTCTTGAAACAGAAAATGAAAATTTATTTAGCAATTTGTATCATTATCTGATTTTTTAGAATTTACTTGAATATTTCTCACAGAATCCAGTAGTAAATTTCCAGCCTTCTCTGTATAAGGTCTTGTGAACAAGATATTCTGGTATGAAATGGCTCAGTTTAACAGCTAATGAAATACTGTGTTATTTTTTTTACCAGAACATTCCCATTTGACTCCTAATAACTTTCATGGGCAATCATTGAGGATTAAGTGAAGACTTCGGGGAGATCTGTCTTTACAAAGTATAAAATTGCAGCTGACAATTCTGACTTTTTAACTGGAATGTAAATGGAAATTAAAGAGATAAGATCACTATTAAATTATGGTTTGAGCAAGATTATACTTCAAGTGCCACTGGGTTTAAAACCAGAGTGGGTGACAGTATAATCTGGGAGCATTTCTCTAGCATATTGCTTAGAATATTTAAGAAACCCTTTACTTGCTCGAGGAATTTCAGTAAGCAACACTTGTAAAAACAAAACACCAACTGTTACTGATCTTTTGTCATTATCTCATATAATGGAAATTTCCTTATATATAGGAAATACCTTTCCTACTTCAATTTATTCATTCTTCCCACATTGCAGGGATGCATTTTCTAAATGCAAAATGAATGCATTAGAATAAAAGGAGAACATTGTGAAGAAGTAAGGTATCTAAGAATGGACACGGTAGCCACAATTTGTGTATGATCTGTGACTGTTTTGCACTACTTTGTCTGAACAAAACACATTTAGCACCAGTGCAGTTGGTTCCAGAAAGGGGCAAACAGAATGCATGAAATTGCAAATATGAGATAATGACTTCAGGCACACACACAAAAATATTAGAAAAAAATCATCCAAATTAACTGCAAATTTTCAAATGTTTGTTAATGCAAAATCAAGAGTGTAGCATATAACTTTTCTATGTACAAGAATTACATCCCAGAGATCTGGCTTCTGATATTCTTGATTTATACAACCATGGATATTTGGGCACACCACAGCAACCTTACTGAATCTGACTCAAAGAGTCAGAAAAGTGAGTGTAGAGAATTCAGAGCAGAGTTTGTCCTTGGACTTTTGTTTCTCCTTTCTTTAGAGAGTTGAGACTTCTTGGCAGATTTAAAAGAGTTTTGTAACGTAAGCAAAGACTAAACAATGAAAATTAATTTAAAACTTACATACTTTCAGTCACATTAACTCCCTGCACTATGTAATATTGTATAAACATGAGCAAATAGTCCAAACTAACTAGGGCAATTGTTCCTCAGAATATGTTTTCTTAAGGATTATGTAGACAAAAGCGTGGCAAGTAAGGCCAACAATACTGGCGTTTAACAGCCCATCTGTGCTGAAACTCTGGAAAGTATTATTTTCAGTGTTTCAGTATTTGAAGAATGTTTTGAAATTGCTATCAAATACTTCCAGAACAGCTTAGCACAATAATTGAAATAAATTTTTGTGTTTGTTATCACTGTGGACTTGACCCGCCTCCCTCAGTTTCTCAGAAAATTCTAACTGACAACTTTCTACATACAGTTATTGGACAGCATTATACCTATCAAAGAAGTCCAAAATGCAAAGACTATTTAGCTAATTTACGAACAAAGCTAATCATTCCAGAAATTAAGACCTAGAAGAGAACTTCAGCTGGGGTAATTTGTCTTTGCTCTTGAAGGTCTCCCTGTACCTCATCTTACTGGGTTCAATAATTAGTCCAAACTACCAGGTAGCAGAGTTCCATTTAACTGAAAAAACTGGCCTGGAGATTGTCACAGTAAAAGAACAAGAGTCAAACAATAAAATACTTAATTGTGTACAACAAAACGCAGGCCATGAGCCTAAATTAAAATCTTACTTCCATTATATAAGCCCACAATTTGAAGGGGACAACCTGTCATCTCACTGTCTGAGTACCCTTCCATGCAAAATCATGACGATGGGAAACCAAAAAAATTCTAGACATCATACAGTCTTTTGCTTTTCTTTTTATTAGATCAAAATCCTACTTTGGTAATGTACTTTCAAGGAGTGTTGTTTCCTTGTGGGCTTTGCTGGTAGGGGTTTATAGAGTACAGTAGCTGTCTTTGTTGTACCAGTAGTAATGGTAGATGGGTCTTCTAATGGAGAGACATTTTGCAATACCTTGTAAAATTTTTGTTCCTTACCCTTACTTCATGGTTTGAATTGTTTCAAATGACTAAAATTCATACTCAGAATTCAGTTGTTGAGAAGAAGTTTAACCAGTTACCCTTTAAAATGTGAGGCTATGTGCCCCTCTTCAGTTACTGAATAACAGAGAATTCATCAAATATAATGAAATTGTATGTTCCCCTTTTTGTGCAGAGTTGTGCAAATTTATATCAAATCAGATGACTGCTCATAGGAAGTTTATGTTTCCTATAAAAAACCTGAAACTTTAAAGAATGACTATTGCTGATTAAATTTATTCTTCTTATGTAAGAGTAATTTTCAGTATTTGTGTAATAGAGACAATGCCTCTCTTGCTTCCCACATCTTGGGCCCTTAAAACAAGGATTAGATGACTCTTAGGAACTCAGATGTCAGTGAACAAATTTCAGTAGTATTACCTTAAAGGAATTTATCATCAACAGAAACTGATACTCCTCTAAAAATGTTGATGTTAGATGAGATGTCATGGACACAAAGTAATTTCTCTCTGTACATAGTAAGACACACAAACTTTGGAATCTTAAATTAAAGCCCTGGCTTCAGACATGCTGGTACCAATTCACCCAATAATTCATCAGCTGATCTTCTCTATTTCCTCCCTGCTAATTGCACAGCCAGTCTCTAAATTACATAGTTAGTGTTGTGAAACTAGCATCTCTTTATCTAATTCCATGGAAATGTGGAAATCCATTTGATCTTAACGTCATGAGGATAGCGTGGTTCTTTTGAGAGCAGAGCATCAGACACCAGCAGTCTGAAAAGACTTTGTTGCTTTTCCCAACTCTTCCACTCTCCCACTGAGTGGCCTGTGCCAAATACTTTGCTTTGTTTTTTTCAGCTTTAAATTGAACCTCATAGCGGCTGCACTTAACATAAATAACTTCTTTAGTATACCTCTGTGAGATGTACTAATGAAAATCTCTTGAGGTAAAACAGTTGTGACTCTCTTGTTATGTGCCTTAACTGGAATCTTAAAACAAAAGACTGGTTCTCAGTCTTTTATTGTGGTTCTCAGGTGGGGGTTTATTAAGCAGCCTGTTGCAGTTTTGAGCTTTGCTAAGGACTTGAATATTGTCAGGAAGAGTAATACTGTTTTGTTGCTGACATTATAACTTAATGGGGTTGCTTCTGATGGCAACCCCTGATCTTTTATCTGTTTGTTACAAACCATGCTATGACTGTACCTCAGAGAAGTCTCAAGACGACCAGTACCTTAAGAACGTGTGATGGATTTTGACTTTAACTGATGTTGGTCTAGTATGCAAAGATACGCTCGAAGGAGAACATTAATGGCACCAACACCTGATGATGTTAATATAATCCAAAAAAGTTGATCTCCTGGGCCTTGATGCAGGTTATTTGGCATGGGGTCCTAGCACTAAATATACCCACAGTATGAGGGTATGCACAGCTATTTTTTTGCATATCTAGCATATATCCTGAATGGGTTTTTTCTAGAAAGCTAATATTCACAGGGTGAAGGAAAAAAAAGGGTTGTACATCATGTATAGCCTGCAAAAGGAACAAGCACCTTTTAAAAATATCTATGTTACTCTTTCATGGGTGTGTATTCATTCCTCATAGCACTTACGGATACCAAGACACAAAGGAAAAGGATCAGCTTCAGTTGTTCAGAGAGCATTGATGTGACTTCTGCCCTCAATTTTTCATAGTTAGAGGGTCAGATGTGTAGGGAGAGGAGATGCAGCTGAGATCAGTGACAGGCTGAGGGGTGCCGACATGAGTAGCAACATGCACAGTAAACCATTTGGGAGGAATGAGTGGATAATGGCTCAGCCCAGACTTCAGTAATGTCACAGGGTGTCAGAAGGATTTTTATGAGATCTTATGTTACACTGGACAAACAATTTACACATATTTCTTTGAAGCAGTTTCCCTAAATTGTATACAGCACTTGCATAGAAATCTCTGGAGCAGAAATCTCTTTCGTCTTGGAAGCCCTTAGAAACTTGACCATGATTATGAAATTGAACCTGAGGATTTACAGAGACAATGTGCCTTATTCATCCCATTCATCAGAGAGCCTTGAACACTGTACAGAACTCCCAGCCATCACCTGGGTGGTCTCATTTCCTCTCTTCTGAGGAAGGTGGTAAGGAGAGGCTGCCTGGATGACCATGAAGGCATCAGGACCAGCTGTATTGCATCTCACAGGTAGGTCAGGTAGATGGTACTGCAAACATCCAAGTTCCAACACTATGAATTGGCACTTCTAAAGAATGAAAAGTGGTCACCCCCAAACAATTTAAAACATATGTTGAGATGTTTTAGATAATAGATAATAACCTAAGATTTAGATAATAACCTAAATACACAGAATTTAATCATTGAAGACCTGTGGAGTCTTCCAGAGATTTATTAAGCAACATGCCATGTAATATGTGACCTTTGTAGAAGCACTGCAGGGGCTGCAGGGGCAACTTGTTTGCCTTTCATCCTATCTATGGTTGGTGAATGGTATTTCAGAAATCACTGGTGGTACAACAAGGTGCTCTGAACTAAATTTCATTCTTATGTTATTGAGTTCAGATCAATATGAAATGAATTGTTTAAATGCAGTTACTGTGGGAGACTGATAGGACTCAGTCTCAGATCACCATGAAAAAGTTTACAATAAATGTGTTCCTAAGAATTTTGTGTTCTCCAAAAGTGTAGCGTAGTCCCGGTCTCCCCGTAGTTTGTGCCTGTGTGGTAACTCCACCGAATCAGAGCCCTAATGCCAGCATAAACCTAGCAAGTGAGAACAGAAGTAGACCATGGTTTTCCATATATCCATTTTTTGAATTAGTTTATTTTATTTCCCTTTTTAGGATATAAAAGACATGGCATCAAACCTAAAACTAGTTGTAAGTTTGACACCAGATAAAGATATCTTTTCCAAATTCATCATTTTACCAGTAGACTTTCTATTTAAAATAAGTAAAGATCTTTGTCAAATTAATGGAAAAAACCAGAACAGATTATTCATCAGGAAAAAAGAATGAGGTAACTGTAAATTGATGTGGTTTAGTTTTGGATGAGAAAAGATACATACGCATAGCAGGAAATGACAGAGCACAGCAACTGTTTTGGCTGCAAAGCCAGTGTGTTCAGTGTATGACATTACAGGGGAAAAAGGATTAAGACTAGAATGAAAAGAAAAAACCCAGGCAGATTATTTTGTTATCATGCATAAGCAAGCCTCCTTCAAATATAGGGAAAAATATTTTTGTATGCTTGTGTCCAAACTATCTACACAGTCGTATTAAGGTACCTAAATTATTTCTTAACTAAAAAAAAATATTAGTAAATCAGTGTTGCTAATAAAGCAGCCAGCTCAAGACAAGTTCTTGCCTAAAATTTTCAGCATCCCAAATAATGCATGATTAAGTTCAAGTGGGACAGACACTCAGGTTTTTGTTTCTCCTAAATAATAAAATTAGATCTGAGATGAGCAAGCATTTCATTAAAACCTTTTTTTCTCTCCTGAAACTTGCAAGGAGACAATGAGATGATACTGATCTGCATGGAGAATGATCTATCATGTAATTAGCTAAATGTAGTGGAGAGAAATGATATTATGAAGGCAACTCAGAACTGTCCAAACATGAGGACTATTGGCTGTACATTTGAGTAAATCTATAAAAAAAA
>VZRN01000467.1:380353-463350 GCA_013397935.1 Dasyornis broadbenti
ACAAAACTCTTTGATCTTGTTATGTTTCATGTAGAAATCCACTCCAAAAGGGGAGTCAAGAGTTCATAGCGAATGCTTCCTCATTTACTCTGGCAATTTAACCAGCAGATGCTGAATCAAGCTCAGTCCAGGACCAGATGGTGTTCATCCAGAATTTCTAAAGGAAATAGTAAAATTATTGACCATGATGTGCAATCTATTGTTTAGAACTACATTGTTGCCAGGGAAAAAAAATTGTGTGAATGTGATGCCAATGTTTAAAAAGGACTCCAGGGGAACTAAACCCTTGGAATGGTAAGCCAGTCTGTAAGCCTCACATTCAGAGAAGGAAAACTGGTGAGGGCTCTAATAACAGATAAAAATCTCTGGACGCATGGTCTGGACAAATCTGTAGAGGAGCACTGCACCTTACAAATTCAAAGTCCTGAGCATTTGAACCAGGTTCTTCACGAGTCCTGAAGGTGTTCCAGTTTGTTTGAAACAGTAACTCCACAGCTGTTGGGATTTGCATGGGATATCATTCCCTCACTCATTCTGCACTTGCTTTTGGTTGAAAATAGTTCCTTCTGAAGTCAGTCATGGCTCAGTACTTATCCCTCAACCGTTCAAGCCTGTGCTGCACATGCTGCCTCCCACACCGTGTTCTCAGCTCGACTGCTGTCTGCACAGCACACAAAGCCAGCAGTGTCCAGTGCAGCCTGGTTCAGTTTGCCTTTTTGCTGACTCCATGAAGCCTCCAGCCATGGCTGCTGTCCTCGTTGGCTTCATCCATCTTGCATGTGCTTAGCAAGCATGTCTTGACACTGCAGTGGGCCCATCCCTTGGGTTGGGGTTCAGTGAGGGTCTCCTGCTGCCCTGGGTAAGCTGGTCCTTCACCCCATCCCACACATGTTTGAGAACAATGAAAGAGACCTGCACTGGCTTTACAGTGTTGGTCATACTGTCCTGCAGCCCTGGCCAGCATCTCAGCCCCTGAGAGCAAGGTGGTCAGTGGGACTGTGCAGGGACCACTGCTGGCCAGCTGCATCCAGGACTTCCAGAGGCACAAAGGATAATTGAGAAATTAGAACTTTTGATGTAACTTTTCAATCTACTTTGCTACATACATATTCCCATTATTCATACTATAAGGCAAAGCTAGCAAGACTGGAAAAGAAACCCTGGCTTTCCAATCTGTGTATATCAGCTTTGAGGGGTCAGGAGTTGTTATAAAGAACTTGTTACTCTTCTGCTTTTAAGTAAAAGAGATTTTAAATGTGAAATTATTTTTTAAATTCAGTTGTAGTAGAGATTAATTTCTAACATTAGGTTGCATTTCTGGCCATAGACAAGCTATATACGGGAAATTAAAAGCCCATGACTTTGTGAAAATACCAGGGAGGATGACATTTATGTATTAAAAAAGCAGAAGTTTTAAACCATCAAGATCTTTGTTCTTTACACTGGTGTGTAACAAATGAGCCACAGTTTACGAGTTTTACCAAGTTTGTATTCAAGTCATATGCAAGTTCTTGCACAGGGGAAATGTATAGGCTTCTGCTTGTATTAACTGACAATTCTAATATACTTTCATAAGGTTTGATCCACTAAGTGAAATTAGTGAGTTTTTCTATTGGCTTGCTGGGTTTTGGTTCAGATGTGTACAGCACTTTCGTATGAAGCTAGCACTTCACCAAAAGAGATAAATGTAACTGCTTTTATTTTTCTGAGTCTACCCATCTTCAGTGTACTCTGAAAAATACGAAGACAAGAATAATTCCCATGCAAGGAATGCAAAATCTTCACAATGTTTTCCTCTTCTCCATCCTTTTATTAAGCTACTCTTACAATTTTAAATAGTGTTGGTTGAGATACAGATTTATCACTGTCATCACTCACTGGGTCTCATTTATAGGCTGTGACATAACAGACTGACTCTGAGAAATATTGCAGAGACGTGAGTAGAAGCAGTCTTGCAAGGGGTTAATGCTGTAATCTTTTTCTAGTGTGTTTATAATCCTAACAGTAGTGCAGTAACAGAAGAGGGTGGATCTAAAAAGTACCGGAGGGGCTGTGTGTGTGTGTGTGTGTGTGTATGTGTGTGTGTGTGCACATGCTTTGTTTTTCTGAACTGCCTTATGCGCCCCTGGAATAAATCTTGTTCAGCCAGAACAGGACTCTGTGTGCTGGGTGCTCCTGTCGGAGAGTCAGAATAGCTTCCTTGCACAGCTGCTTCTCTTGTATTTCTTCTGAAGATTTCATTCAGAAACATATTTGTTTACGGAAAGCATGGGCAGATAGTTACAAACCCACCTTCTTCTTCATCAAAGCTAACCTGTGGATACTGAAGAATGGAAATAGTTGATGCTAGTAGCTTCCTTGGGAACGGTACCAACATTACTGATTTCCTCTGTGATATCATCTTGGAAAATGACACTTTTTTCTGTGTGGATGATGCACCTTATCCTTCTAAAGGTACGTATGGAAAATTGACTTTTTGGGGACAGTTTTAGTTCTAGCTGGATGTAGAGATACTATAGAAAGAAACAGCTATGCAAGGCTTTTTCTCTGAGGGAGTGCAAAATCAACTGCTTGCTTTTAAGTTAGTATGAGAAACAGGCAGCCAAAAATTTAGTATGTGCTTGTTTTTCAAGCTAAAAATTCAACTAGGACAAAATTTGGATATAATGGAAAACTAAAACACTTACACTTTCGGGCACAAAATGTAAACATCTCTGCTAAGAACTTGGAGAAACATGATTTTTACTCAATTCAATAACAATGGAGTGATCAGATCTGATACCATGTATGAAAGTGATTTAATCTGAAATTATAGCACTCTGAGGCTGAAAAACGATTCATGTATTAAAATATTTTCTTAATCTTTTATTACTTTTGTATAAAAGAGGAACTCTCATGGTGAGTAAGTGGTGCACAGTAAGTAGCATGAGAAGCACATGCTTGAAGAAGTTGTATTTGACTCTGCAAATGTACATTGTATTGGACTCTCCAAATGTACATTGTATTGCATATGTGATAGCTTAATGCTATGCAATTCAAGTTGATCAGAATATGTTTAAGAATTTCAGCACTATCACCGATTTTGCATTGGTGTAAAGACATAAACCTTCATAAACTTGAATACAGAAAGGCTTTTATCTTTTGATTAAAGGTTTAAATATATGTTATTTTGAGTTGAATACTACGTAAATGATCTTTCCTTGTCACAATTTTCAGATTTGCATCAGTTAATTCGGATCCTGCTGTATGGTTTGATATTTCTGCTCAGCATTTTGGGGAACATTCTGGTGATTACGGTGCTGATAAGAAATAAGCGGATGAGAACAGTCACCAACACATTTCTGCTGTCACTAGCAGTCAGCGACCTGATGCTCTGCCTTTTCTGCATGCCTTTCACCCTCATTCCCAACCTGCTAAAGGATTTTATTTTTGGAAGTGCAGTTTGCAAAACTGCCACATATTTTATGGGTAAGTCTGAGAAGTTTCTACCTATTTTGAAGACTAATGAGACAGGTGAGAAGGTATTCAAAGACCTAGAAAAAGATGATTGTTTCCATCCACCATCGAAGTTACCAATATTATGAATAAACAACTGTGTAGCGCAAATCTTCATGGTTCTGGTGTCCTTGGTCTGATCCAGCAAAACACAGAGGCACACACTTAACTTTAATGGCATACAGAAGTGTTTTGCTGGATGCAAAGATGTTGTGTGATCAAACTTTAATGCAGAGCCCAGCACATGCCCTTGCTTACCTGTCACTGACAAGGTTGTTATCAGCGTTCAGATCACCCACCAGAAACGATGGGCTTATACACCCTCACTAAGGGCAGATTCTGCCCACAGATTTTTGGCAGCAGTGATACATAAAAAAGAAAAAATAAATAGACCAAAGTACTCTTTGCAGGCAGACTAGGTGCGATCAGAGCTCACCAGAAGACCATGAAACACAGATGTGTAGATTTTAGAGGCTGGCTTTAAGAAGCATTACTTTTGCATGCCTTGCCACACTCCTTTTGGTTGTGGAGCCAGGAGCCAGAAGTTTCAAAATGCCTGGGCTGTGTGTGTATGTGTAAGCGAATTGTCTCACTTTGAGTATTTCCTGTGCATTTGCTTGTTTCTTTTAAAAAGAAAACCCAACCAAACCAAACCAAACCAAACCAACCAACCAACCAACCAAACAAACAAACAAAAAAGCCCCACAGAAAAAGCAAAGAAGAAGAAGAAGAAGGAGAAAAGAAAAAGAAGAAGAAAAAGAAAAAGAAAAAGGAAAAGAAAAAGGAAAAGGAAAAGAAAAAGAAAAAGAAAAAGAAAAAGAAAAAGAAAAAGAAAAAGAAAAAGAAAAAGAAAAAGAAAAAGAAAAAGAAAAAGAAAAAGAAAAAGAAAAAGAAAAAGAAAAAGAAAAAGGAGAACATTATGTAAAATTTTTGCAACTTTGGGAGACCCTTAGTTGATTACAGAAACCTCAGGTCCTCTTTCAACCCATGCCCTTGAGAACTTTGATGTAATGTGAAAGTACACACCTAAAGTGTATGAATGGGAAATCAACATCTTTTTGTAGATAAAACCAATAAAACTAAAGGCCATGTTTAAACAACTATAACAAATTGCTGCCAAAAATACCATAGAACATTACTGAAGCATTGTCATCTTTTTTTTTTCTATAAAAATATTTATTAAAAAATTTATAAAAATAAAGAATTTACACACAGTGTAAATTGTTTTGTTTAAAAAAATCCAGTGAAATGGATCAAACATAAAGTTTGTCATTATGAAGCTGTTTTATTTTAAGAGAGGAATGTGGATATTTTCCAGTAGCTGTTCAGGTAACTGAAGCTTCACCTGACAAACAGACCATTGCATCAACTGTGTTCAATTTTTCATTTTAAGACATAGAAAGAAAAAATTTAAATTACAGATGATTTGTGTAAAGCAAACTGTAACAATATTGGCATTTTACAGCTTGATCCACATTCACAAAGACTAATAAATAAAAGGTCATTCACTGAAAGAAAAATTTGTGGCAAAGTTAAGAAGAAATATTTATAATTTTGTGGGGATAAACTTGGGTACCTCAATGAAGGAAACACAGACCACTGCATTATATTTTATAAAATATGAACAGAAGAAATTAAGGGTTCTTGAAGCACAAAGATTCTGCTTCATTTCTCTTTCTTTGTAGCTCCATTAGCATCTAATTAAAAAGTTGTAATAGATTTAATTTTCTTGAATGAGAAAATCAAATCACGAGTCAAGCAGAGCACTCCAAAAAAACAAAAACCAATAGAAAAGGGATTGTGAACATCTGTGTTAAGAGAGTAATTAACTGATTTCAAATGCTTTGTTTGAATTTCAGTACAATTAGTGGAGTGAATAAACCACAGTAGCAAAGAGAATAATTAGGAATAAAATTGTCTTCTTTCCCTGTTACCAGAATGTTATGGTTTGACAAAATGTGTAATTTTTGTTGGACTTCTGGAGTAAGAGAAGTGCAGAGCAGGAATATCAGTCTGGAGCAGTCTGGAGACCCAGACCCACTGCCCACACATTCTTTACTGACTTAATCAGTACGGTATTTATACAAACTTTTGCTTATAAATAGTTTGCTATATTTTTAAAATTTTGTATGCATACAGAAAGCTAGCAAGACCATTTGACATAACCTTTAAAACAAGAGAATAACCTTTTTCTTTATTTTATCTATATAGGTGTCTCTGTAAGTGTCTCTACATTCAACCTGGTTGCCATATCTTTGGAGAGATACAGTGCTATTTGCAAACCGCTGCAGTCCAGGGTCTGGCAGACAAAATCTCACGCCTTGAGAGTGATTGCTGCGACCTGGTGTGTCTCCTTCACTATCATGTCACCATACCCAATCTACAGCAAGCTGGTACCTTTCACCAAGTATAACAACACCACAGCAAATATGTGTCGCCTCCTTTGGCCAAGCGATGTCATTCAGCAGTCTTGGTAAGACATAACTGGCTGTTAGCAAATGCATAATTATCTGGTGGAAAACAGGATTTCATGGTAGCAATAAGCCTATGGCAAATCAAGTATTAACCATCAGCAAATGTTTACTCTCTATCATGCTTATTTAAGATGTAAAAAAAAAGCCCAAAATATTTTTGAGCTGCTTACATTTTGACATTTGCATGACTTTTCCCTTGTCATAGGAAAGATTGCCCAACGTGGCAATGATTCTCACACCATGGTCTGCTAAGCCCTGACAGTCACGGTAAAGAAAGCATCTGCCACTTGTAGTAGGAATACTGCATTTCACTCATTTACACATAAACTTCAACGTTTTCAGAGAAATCCTTGATTAATCTTTGAGAAACGCAGACACATGCAAATGCCCCTCTGTGCGCTGCCTTGCCTGTTAATTTGTTTGAAAGTCCTCTGAAGCAGAGTAGTAGCATATGAGGTTGCAAATGTCTTATTTGAGAACTGAATCCTTTTGGTCACTTATGAAGCACAGAGGCAGAGAGAAGAGGGCAGAGACATGCTCCAAGTCCTACACATCCAGGCAGAGTAAACAGCAGCACTATCAAACAGCAATAGTACTTAGACACGATGTCCTCGCACATTGACTAAACACTGACTGGCACCGAGAAAGTGTAAGATTTTTTTTTTTTGATACTGAAGGTCAGTTGGAACTGGGAAAAAGATTAAAGTCCTCACCACTTTGGCATGGTATATCCACAAAGAGAGTAATTTTGCGTTAATGCTTTCAGTAGTCTCAGGTATTGGGCAGCGTGAGGATGAAGGGTGAAGGACAAAATTCTCTTCCCTGTGGTATCATTACAGATTCCCAAGTGTGTTACTGAGTTTGCACCAAAGCCACAGGGATGAAGACACAGGCTCATGGATGCATTTAAACATCACTATTTCCCCAACTTGTACTCACATCAGAGAATCTGACTTTGAGAGTAGCAGATGTGAAACCAAGTAAAAGCTGCTTCCTTTACCAAAGAGATTGCCAGGCCCTGGGATCCCTCCCCAGGAGCTCTGCCTGGCTCCAGGGATGAAAACCCAGGTTGCGGCAGCCCTGTCTTTGCCCTCATGTGCCACAGCCCTCAGGAAGTCAGATCTCTCTGATGTAAAATAATAGAATAATTTATGTTGGAAAAGACCTCTGTGATCATTGATTCCAACCATTAAAATATTTTTAATGTACCAGGGGCCTCTTTAAGAATCAGCAGCTGCTCATTTAGCTTCTGCAGGGCAGTTTTTACCTTGTCCAAAGCTACAGGGCATCCAATGCTCATCTGGTTACAGCAGGGAGTCCCACTTGTGGGCAGGGAGAGCTTTCGCCCCCTTTAACCACTGTGGGAGTGCCCATCTCCTCTGGGCTGCGTAAGTGGAGTGAAAGATGGTTTGCAGCCACAACGGTCTTATTCCTGCTGTAGCTTTCTGGGGGAAAAAGGAGAAGAAGTAGGAAGCTTCAATTTTCCAGAGGTGTCAAAATGATACTTCGTGTTGTCATGAAAATAATTTTAAAAATCTTGAAATTCTGTCTTCCCCAATTACCAGTTGTGTAAAAAGGAGTTTTTCTGGTGTTGTGCCATTCCCTGTTCTCAGTTTGTCTTTTGATTCCTTAGGTACACTTTTCTGCTACTCACACTCTTTCTTATTCCTGGGATTATAATGATGGTTGCTTATGGTCTAATTTCTTTGGAACTCTACAGAGGAATAAAATTTGATGCCAGTCAGAGAAAATCTTCACGAGGTAACAATGCATTTAGGTTTGGGGTGGGTTTTTTTAAGTTACAGTTGAAGATTTGAGCAGTCATTTTGAGGCTAGTAAAAGGGAAAGCTTTCTATTTGCAAAAATGGTTGTTATGTTCAGTTACGTCATGAACTTGCCAGCTGCATTTCTTGATCAAAGTTGTTCTGTTGTTAGCAAATAAACCTCACCTATGGCTTGTTTGCAAAGACTTGGGGCAGAATACATTAAATTTTTAATTTGTGTATTATAGAAATAACAAGGTTTTTTTCTGGCCATTATGAGGACCATTTTTGTCAATAACTGCCAAACTAAAATTGCCAAATTAAAATAGAAGCATATAATCTTGAAAACTATCTTCTGTCCACACTGGATTAAGCAACGTTCTTACACATTTTGCATCAGTTTGTATAGAGATAAGATGTGAGAATATTGGGAGACAGTAGATTCAGAGAAGCTGATAGCGTGACTGACTCAGAAGCAGGCCAGTGCTTTCTTTGCAGCAGTTGTTCAGCTATGAATTATGTTGTTTATCTAGATTTAGACTGCATTGTTCATTTTTTATTTTGACTCACTGTTCAGAGATATTTTGCCAACTATTTAAACAGCACTTTATATGTACAGAAAGAAGAATGAGTACCTGCAGCGCCAAATACGAGGATGGAGATGGATGTTATCTCAACAAAACCAAAAGAAAAAGGAAAATGCCATTGCAACAGCTCTCTGCTATGAGCCACAACAAAATAGAGAGGGTGAGAAGCAACAGCTCTTCTGCCAACTTAATGGCCAAGAAACTCGTCATCCGAATGCTGATGGTGATAGTGGTTTTGTTTTTCATTTGCTGGACTCCCATCTTCAGTGTCAATGCCTGGCGCGCCTTCGACACGGCATCTGCAGACCGGCGCCTCTCAGGGGCTCCTATCTCCTTCATCCACCTGCTGTCCTATACTTCTGCCTGCGTGAACCCCATCATTTACTGCTTTATGAACAAGCGTTTCCGCATGGCCTTCCTAGCCACCTTCACCTGCTGTGCCAAGCAAAAGCCCCCCGTGATACGGGGAGAGGCTGGTGATGAAGAGGAGGGGAAAACGACAAGGGCTTCCCTCTCCAAATGTTCTTACACACACATGTCTGCATCTGCACCCCCCTGAGCTGTGCCAGGGGATGCAACGAGTGGCGAATCATCTGGTCTTGGGAAGGGACTGTGGCCTCAGCTGAACGCGGTTTAGTTCTGAGTTAATGAAACGCTTCAGTTGACAGTCAACACAGCGAGAATTTTATGGGGCATGGATGGTCTCACTGTCTGAGTGTTACATCACTTTCCCTTCAAAAGTACAAAGGAGGAAGAAGGCTCTGAAGATAAAGGACTTTGTGAAAAGCCTTACAAGTTGCTCTATTTGTCATAAATTCTACTGCACAAATTGGCATCTTCTACATCAACAGCTTTGCTCAGTATTCAGATGCAGTTCTCAGTATCTCTTAAAATTTCCAAGATGCTTAGAGATTCTCCTCAAACATGAATATATGTAATGCAGTCTTCACTTCACTAGCTACGCCACATAAGCAAAAATCTTTCTGTTATATCTGTAGTATATTTTCACATTATTTTAGCTGAGCTAATACATGTTGAGATAATTTTGGTGTCACTCTCACTTACAGGAATTCTGGAGTGGTGAGAATGGGCTTGTCCATGTGAAACTAATGCTTTTAAGTAAAATAATGTCTTTTTAAAAAATAAAATTAAAATAAATATTGTTGACTTTGTGGGTGGAATGCATTCATCACTCAGACAATAGCATAAATCAACATAATTTAATGTATTTTTCACTTAAATAAACCCCACAGAACAAGGACAAAGAAATGGCTTTCTTCTGTGCAGCTGAAAGCACCCATACATGCAAGTGGCAGGGTCTTAGATGAGCCCCAGAGGCTCATGTGGAAATTGCCACACTGGGAAGCACAGGGATAAATGCTTGGGATAAAGCAAAGAGGTATTTTACAGAAGATGCAGGACTGAAGACACAGGTTGGTGCCCATGGCAGTCACATTTCACAAATACATTCACAGTCACTCCAGGCGCAGCACTGGCAACATGGAAATAAAACCATTGGGTGCAGAGTGGCAGAAAGGGCAGATACAAGGAGCAAAGGCTGAAAGGCTTTGTCAGAAAAGAGTTTTTCTGAACTTTGGAGCAACTATTTTCTCCAGTTACACATACCTGTGAACAGATCCAACACAGAGTAAAACAACTTTGATTATTGGTGCTAAATTGAGCAAGGAATCCGGTCTCTTTCCAGTGCAGCAGATGGGTGGGTGTGGGTGTTCAGGTCTTGTCCTTTGCTCTGTGGAACTCAGATGGAGAAGTTGCATCACTTATTTTGTTTTGTGAAAATATCCTGTTGGAGACGTTTCTATCTTCTAGCTGAATCAGTATCATTAAAAACCCTTGTTATTAGACAGAGATTAAATTTGAACACAGCATGGAATGTAGATGTGGATATTAAATATAAGTCCTCTCAAGATTTTTAATCAGGAAAATCTGATCTCTTTACAGAATGATTTTAAATTAGAAATATACTCTGAGTTCCAGCACACAGATCCATGTTCTGCACTCAGCTATTGCCTGAAATAGTTTGTCCTTATAACTTAACACACAACTGTGGCTATTACATTTTTTTGCATCCAGTTTGTCCACAGACAGGAAATTAAAAAAAAAAATTCTAAACACTATTCATGCACAATCCATAGAAACAATGTTTTGCCTGCCTTATTAATAAAGTAGAACTGCTCCTGGAATGGCACTGACATCGATCTGACCTTTTGCAAATACCCAACAAATTAAATTATGGGATTTAACTCATAACAATGAAATGAAAATTTTACTTTGCTTAAGGATGCAAGTTGAGACCCTCTACAAACCTGCCCTGTGTGTTGAAACTGAAGAAACAAACTTAGGGTGCTTTGTCATTTATGTGGAACAATGATAGCCAAAAATTGTGAAGTATTTGGTACCATTTGAAAGCCTGAATCTATTACAGATAATAGTTTAAAAATTGTTGTTTAAGTAACAAAGCCCCTCACATTTTAATAATGTACTGAATGTGACTATTGCTGGCTATGTGCTGTATTGCAGGACAGCTCTGTGTGCCCTTAAAAATGCAAATTCCTTTTTGTAGATGTAGCTTCTCCAGTACCTGTAGAGTGACATAACAGGACATGCCCAGTTCACCTGCTCCCACTGATTGAGTCTGAGGATAGTGGTTTCAGATGAAAGGCAAAAGCTATTTTCAACAATGCTGTAATCAAATCTCAGCCACCCATGGCCTCCAGCAGTTGCGGCTGAAAGGAGCAGAGTTTCTGATTGATTCCCCTCTCGTAACTGTCAGGGAGCACAATTTGGAGGTGATGAAATGAGGGAGGCAGTAGAAGATCCTGATGGAGTGGAGGCTGGGAGACAATCAGGGAAGGGTTGAAATGTGCCATTTCTCCAAGGCCCATCTGTGTGTGCATCACTCTTCCCCTCCGTTGCCCCCTCTGCACTTATTTTCTTTTTATTCCAACACAATAATTATTTTGATCAAGCTCCCAAAGCCATGAGCCTTACACCAAATTTCAGCAAGAAGTAGGAAATAAGCTTTTAAAATGCAATATTGCAATCCAGTCATTTTGTCTTCTACCCTGGTCTCCTAGCACAGGAAATTTCAGCCTTTCTGCGTCTTAATGCCATTTTTTCTGATCTGTGCATTGCAGAAGTCATTCCTGGGTCCAAATGGTGTCCTTTCATT
Organism: Dasyornis broadbenti; assembly: GCA_013397935.1. Classification (NCBI taxonomy): domain Eukaryota; kingdom Metazoa; phylum Chordata; class Aves; order Passeriformes; family Dasyornithidae; genus Dasyornis; species Dasyornis broadbenti. The sequence continues at coordinate 391,866 of VZRN01000467.1, forward strand.
GCTAAAGAATCATGGCATCCTTCCAGCACCTTTAATTCAGATGCTTATGTCACTGAAAAGGTATCTTCAGCAATAAATATGGGTGGAATAAACATATCAAAATAATAAGAACCTATGAAATCTTCTCATTTTAAGAGTAGTTTACAGATGTTGTGGGGGAAAAATCCTATCCTACTACAAGCAGTCCCTAAAAGCAAACTGTTTTCCAGACATAGCAGACAAATGACAAACTAATGAATTTCAGGTGCATAATGCCCAGAAATCTCTGCTGTTTTTATCTTCTTTCCCTTTCTTCCAACTCCCGTTTCTTCTTCCCTTCCCTCTGTCTTTTCTTATCTCTGTCAGCTGAGTGACACCATCTGATTTTGGTCCTGCATGCTTCTCAGTCTCTAGGTTACTTTCCCGCCACCACCAATTGCTTGATGATTTTTTCCTCTTTGACAGGTTTATTTTCCTTCCCAGATTTACTTTCCCAGAAAGCACTCTCATCTTCATTTCCCCCTATCATCTCTGGCTGACAGACTCCTGGAGCACATTTCTCCAAGCGATATGTCCTGCCCACAACACAACTGTTCCGCAATCACTCCCTACAATCCTACGTCTGAGTCTGCACATTGGCTCTCGAACGCCGGCTCTCGAACCCCAGCTCTCGAACAAGAGTGATGTACTAGTTCAGAAAAAAAAACGTGTAGCATTAAATAACACCCAGATCCTCCTTTGATACTGCTGTCACTATTATTTGCAACTTCTGTTATTAGGGCACGCTTTAGGACTGATGCCTTAAAATAGTGCTAAATACAGGACTTAGACAGGGGTCAAAGTAAAAGTATTTCACTGTTGCCAAGGCAAAACACCTTACTGCTCTTAATGGAAATCTGCATGTGGATTTGGAACTCCAACCACTCACGGTTTACACCCCCTTATACAAGCCCTGGCCTCTTTTCTGATGCCACCAAGCCCTTTTTGGCAAGGTGGGGAGCCTGTCTGTGATCCCACCTGCTCCTGCATCCCCTCCTGCTCTTCCTGCCTCTGAGCCCAGGGATGGTGTAACCCCTGTACATCCACCTCGGCTCATCACAATACTTTTCTGGCCTGGAATAGAGAACTGCAGAATCAGTCAATACTGAAATGGATGTTGAGTTAAACTGAGGGTTTCTAGTGGCAAAAGATTCTCAAAAGGAAAGTATAGAAAGATAAAACCTAATGGTTTTGATTTTGACTAAGGATTATGCGAGAGCAGAGGCTGTAGCCTTTTTACTACAGCATCAGTGACAGAGTGGTAGAGAGTATAAAATGAAAGTTGAGACTCTTGGCTGGGTTTTATTTGTTTGTAAAATGTCTTGCTCTTCCACTTCAAATATCACATGGACCAACCAAATACCACTTCACTCAGATGTGCATGTAGGTCAGCAGTTTGCTCACCCTCTGGCCACAGTTTTCCAGTCAATTTTTCTATATGAATTATTAATTTCAGTTAAACATAAAAAAAGTTTCAGCTTTTTATGCACAATTCATCCCCAGCTCTTTTCTCATGGGTTATATCCAGCATAGTAATGCATGCCTTTAACATGCGAGAATTGCTGTCTGATTGGTGTGTAAAAAACTCCACTTCTAGCATTACCTTTTTCATTTTATCCTTCTGCAATGCTTGTTAGGCTGCCTTGGGTCCCTCCTAAAGAAAAAATAATGCAAAGGAAGTGTTCATTAACTGTAAAGCTCCTGTTTTACTTGCCTAATGGCAGTTCATTCCTGCTAGGAGCTATTTGTCTGCATCTCAACAGATAACTATTTCATGAAGAGTTTTCTTGGCTTCCTCTCCCAGTTGTGTCCAAAAAGCTAATTTTTAGCTAGTGAGATGTCAGTTGTTCCACTGTACGGTGAGACAAGAACAAAACATATTCATTAGCATCAGCTGGTAGTAAACATCAAGTAGGAATCATCCCCTATGGGGTAAACACCAGTTAATTGATGTCCTGCTATTTTGACAGTTATTAAAATTTTAAAAAATATTTCCTGATAGAATGAAGAAATGAAGCTTATGTACCAAGTTTGATTTAAAGCCAGGCACCTATGACAACAGTAGACAAAAATCACTGTGTAAGTCCTGTGAAAGTCATACAAACACCAGTGTTACAAAACAGGCATGAAGAAAAGCCACACTTTCAGAACTTAAATCCACAGGAAAGACAAGGGGCTACTCATGCTCTTTGCTTGCTGTCAGAGACATTTTTTTTTACTATCATTGAATGGACATTGGCTCAGGGCCTTGTTCTGAGAATATTTAGCAATTGCTAAGAGGCCTCATTCCTGACCAAGTGAAGAATGACACACAGAGGTGAAACCACAGGGACAACTGTGCTGAACACACGACAATGCCCGAGAGAGAACTGCCCAACCAGAGCTGGGAACTCTGCATTGACTCCTAGAAACCTGCTATGGGCCTTCTAACACCTGAGATTGTCAGGATTTCATAGCTAAACTGAAGGTAGGTGTGGAGAAACCAGAGCTGCTCCTTGCTCTGAAACTGGCTCAAAACTCAGCCCACATCCCTATGGGGACACCTGGCAGTGTTGCTGTGACTGGCTTACTGTTATTGCAAAGGAGTATAAGGATAGTAATGTCATCCAAGACACTCCATCTTTGGAGCTGCTTTTACTGTTGGAATCCCAAAAAATGGTCCTGCCACATGCAAGTATGAAAAAACTCTACAGTTATGGCATTAGAATTAATTCATTCTATCAGCAAGGGCACAGCTGCTGCTTCTTTGGAAAACCAGCATCATATCCACTCTAGTTTCCCAGGGTGCTACAACTGATTTAATGTACCCCTGACCATCCGATGGGGAAGGACAGAGGTTATCACAGGATTAGGAAGCTACTGTGTCTTTAAGACAAAGAGCTTTTTATTTGCTCTCCAGATATGGTCAGTGCTCATGTTACAAGTTACAGAAAAAAACCAGAGGTGACTAAAGCAAATAAGATTAAAACTATCAGACAGGTTCTCACAATGCATTTTTAACAAGAAGAAAGTTCTGCTAATATCAAAGCCTTTACTTCACTGAGATTGCAAATCTAGGAGAAGCATCCAGAAAATATATCTCACGGCCCTTGTGTTTATTAAATAGTAAACCTGTTTAAATAATGTCAGCTGACTGAGGCAAAACAACACAGTCCAGGAAAGCCTGTCAGCAGTTCTGTATTCCCTGGTATTTTTCAAGCTTTTTTTTCTTCTTTTGTAAGTATTTCCTTCTGGTTTTTTAAGCAGAGAAAAGTAAAAGCTGATGGAAATTCAAAGGACATTTATTGAAAGACAGGGTTTTCCACAAAAATCATATCTTTAATGACATCTAGCATGACTCCTCCACTGCACTGATTCGTCAAATATTTATTAAAATCAGGATAGACTTTCTTTGCTACACACTGAGGACAGGACTAAGAAACCTCCAATGACAGAGCTGTGTAGAGAAGATGGAAATAGAGAGTGAGAAAGCTGCAAGTGCACAGATTTGTCTGATACTGCTTTTGTGAGATCTGTGAGATTAAACAGATTGGTAGAAGAGTGTTTAGGAAGATGGTGTTTGAAGCTGAAGCTGGTGCACTTGCAGCTGAAACATGGCTCTGCAGAGCCCGAACACAGGGCTGGGGCAGGAACGGAGGGGAATGGGAAAAATTTTGGCCTTGTGGAGCGATGAGGGCGGAAAGGGTTATAGTGAGGATGAAAGAACATGCTATTGCTCTGTGGAGAGACAAGACCATTGCGAACACTTTTTAATTTTGGACTGTCCTCTTGAAAGAAAAAGAAAAGGCAGATGTGCCCTGTAAGGGAAGGAGGCACATAGTGGGGGAGGGGGCAGAGAAAGGTTTCTCCAAGCAGCAAGATGGAAGGAAAATCAAACTTCATTCTGGGTAGAGAAGCACTCATTTTGGGCAAGGGAGAAAGTGAAGATTTGAAGAGAAAACAACTACACTGGAATTAATTTCTTTTCTGCAACAGGCCTTGTGTAGGATTTTGCAGCTGAAGGGATTCTGTCAGCAGGACAGACCTGGCAGGCAGAGCTGAAGGTCACAGCCACGTGCGCCAAGCACAGGAGCCAGATGGAGAAGCTTCCAGGCCATGGAGAAGCTGCAGCACACAGTCCTGCTGGCAGCAACACAAGCTGGGCATCTCCCACCCGAGGAGTTCAAACTGCACTGCCAAGGTATCGTTATGCTCCAGAGCAGCTGATGGGCCAAGAGAGCACAACCTGTGTTCCTCTGTCCCAAAGCCCAATGCCCAACACCCTGTATGTCCGTGGGACCTGCTGAGAGCTGCTCCTCCACCTCTTGTGCACCAGCCAACACAAAGCTCACCTCTGCTACCACTGCCATGGCGAGAGGCAGCCTCCAGGGACATCATATCCCATCAGACAGTATAGGAGTGACAAAGACTTCACAAACCATAAAAACCAGTTGCAGTCAGGTAAGTAGAAAAACAACTACCCAATGAAGCAAGGGATTATTTGAAAAAGGAACGAAAAAACCCCACCACCAAAGCCCTACCCAAACTGCAGTGTTTGCATTTAATAGTTACCAGTAACTGAAACAGGCTACTCTTCAGTAGCATCCTGTAAATGAAGTTAAAAAGTACTCTCTGCCAGATGGAAACAGGTATTGCCTCTCCTGCCCCCACCTCCAGATCACTTTTCTAAAGTTCTTTGCCTCTCCTGCCCCCACCTCCAGCTCACTTTTCTAAAGTTCTTTTTCACCACAGAGCTCGTGAGTCCTCATTTTGAGGACCAACAGCAGCAGATGCTGTGCATCTCGGTGCTACCACCTGGCTTTGCTAGATAATGATTTTCAAACCTGTGTGTCTGCTTAGGCTACAGTGTCTTGAGGGTTCCATTACTCTCCTACCTCTACCAAGAGTAACCTTTCTAAATGAATATAAACTTACCAAAATGCAATTGTGTAACTAATTCATGCTGTGACTGTGCTTTCTTCAAATTTAGTTTGAATAATGTTTTCTAATCTACTAACACATAAAACAAACTGAAGAAGTTTGATATTATTTCCATGTGCCTGTGGGCTCGCCCATCTGTGCAACTTCAAGCTCTACTTGTGTGCCAGGAGTTGTTATTGACTTACATTTGTCCTTGGTTCTCTCTGGAGGAACATTATTTGTGCAAGTGCTTTTGAGCACTTTGCTGTGTCTGTGAGAGTCTCTCCACCTGTGTGATCAGTTATCGTTGGTATCGGGCAGGAGCGCTTTTGAAGGAGGGATACTTGGGAACACCTGCTTTTTGGTTACACCAGCAAGGAGCTTTGCATACACTTTTTTTTTTTTTTTTAATACTGCAAAATTTCACATCTGGCTTGAGGTCCCTCAACTTTGTTTCATAGCTTTAACATGAATCTTCCTCTTTCACTTTGTATGACTGATCTCTAATTCCAGCAATTCCCCTTTTCCTTGGGGAGTATCACACACACAGGTCACCAACAAAACTGCTGTTTTTTCGTATCCAGGAAACTAAAGCAATTTTTGATTGCTTCTCCTGATGCATTGTATTCAGCTTCATCAAATTTAAAAGGTTAATTTTATTAATATTTCAGGATTTCCATGTTTGCCCTGACAAATTACCATTCACAATTGTTGGACCATCTTGCATACTCTGGTTTCTTGCATTTGGGCCCTTCAGCTCTTACTGTAGGGTGAAGTTAGATGTGATGACTAATTACCTGCTGGGAGTAGCCCACAGGGGACACTGAAAAGTCACAGATATCTTTTCTAGATTTCACTCTCTGCAATACATTTTAAGGCAGGAGTGACAGCACATACATATGTATCATTAGAGAGAGTGAACATTTGGGCAGCAAGGCAAGAGTGGATTAAAATTTTTAGTTCTGCATGAAGCAGGAACATTTTTAGGCCACTGAGTACACAGACCGCATCTGTGTTGGAGAGGAAATTAGTCTAAAATGCAGACATTTAAAGTCTCTTGGTGTGGGTGAGTGGATGACACAGTTTATACCTGCAACAGAAATGTTCAGAAAGGAATAGATCGATCTTGCAAGAAATGGTGTAAAGGTGCAGAATACTGGAGGTGCTGATGATGACCTGGAAACCTCGTATAGTTTATTAGCTCAGTCTAGGTCAGTCCCATCTAACCCCATTTGTTCCCAAACAGCAGCTCTGCAGACAATGTTGGCCTTACAGTTGCAGATTCTGTTGCAAGTGTAAATCACTACATTCATAAAGCACAGCTACCTTTTTCTCTGAGTATCCAAGAGGAAATTGTATATTTATTTTCAAGTGTTTGTCCACGCCAGTCACAAATATATCTGCCCGGAATCCTACTTTGGGTGTGTCCATCAGGACTTAATTCTGACCCCAAACACCCATCTACAGTGAGGGTGGGGCTTGGAAGGCCACATAAGCTGAGAGTCCATTGGACCAGTCAAAGTTCAGACTTCATTTATTATTATTTTTCATGTCATTTAGAGCAGGCAGAACAGGTTTAGTGCCGTAGTACGGCAGTGGAGGGTTTGCATCATTTACAAAGAAACAGTTCTTTCACTTTTCTAATGAACTGAGATTTTAGTTCTGCCTCTAAGTTGAGATTCCTACATCTCTCCCTTCAAAGCTCAGCTGATTACCAGACTGACTTCCTTAGGTGCCTTAGCAAGTAGAAACCCAGTGCTGGCATCACTGGCACACCCTCATCTGACATTCACCAGAGCAGGGGTTTTCTGGGCAGCAGCTACAGCTGAAGTCCAATAGTCCCATTTCCCTTGTACACAAATCCACTTTTACCCCTTGCATTTTTGCTTAGGGTCTGCCACGTCCAAATCTTTACTGAGGACCTGAAAGTGCTAAAGGCAGTGGTTCTTCAGCATCCTCAGTTAACAAGACTTTTCATTTGTGCACATCAAATAAATCATATTTCTCCATCTCAGGAATATAATTCACTCCTTGAAGAACTTTAAAGTTCAACCCCAGCTTGCAAATTACTTGAAGTGAGAGTTGTTAATGTTCACTTTAATATGACCAGCTGCAAAGAATTTACTTGTTAAAGCAGGATGCAAGTACAGGTGAGAGAAAGGAGCTAGATTGTAATGTAACATGCAAATGATTTCAGATCCCAGACGATGAATGGCAAAACTCTACCACATTTCGCACCTGTATCCCTCAAGGTGGCTGAAAAAATAGGCTTCAGAGATCTAGCTATGTACCATTTTTAAAAGCTATGACTGCATGACATATGTCAGTTTTCTCCTTGCTATGAAGACAACCCCCATGTAGGTAGGAAGCCTAGCTTATTGTTTCACCATCCAAAAATCCAGTGAGAGGAGATGGACTTCCTTGTTTTCTAATTTAACACATTTATATCGGTAGCCGGTATTTATTTTCTACAAGTTTACCTGTAAGCTGACATAAAAAGTTGCGCAAAAGCAGAATTTTATAAGAATTTATTATTTCAAGCTCTGGATTTGGAAGACATCTAGATCTTAAGTTTTAGGATGAAACACACTTGGCTCATGACAGCTCAAGAGCCAAGGTATCTGAAAGCACAAATACAAAACAACAATAAAAATCACATTATGGGCTTTTTTTTTTTTCTTTGAATAAATAGCACAAAATGGTTACTAACCTGAAAAATGAACCACTCGGTTTAACTTGGAGTTGCATTTGAAAGTCTAAACATTCACCAATTGCATTTATCCTCCCAAAATAAGGAATTTTCCTTATCAACATTATTTCTAAATGAAATGAAGAACAAACCATTTTTTCAGACCGTAGTTTGATTTGCATGTCTATTAAATCTCCAAGGTAAAACTGTTTACCAAAACAATTGATTTAGAAGTCCAAAGCTTTCTGAATGGGTGAAACTGGGAGAACGACATAACATCAGTCTTACACCTGAGGTCACCATGTCAACCACTGTCCAAAACCCAGGTGGCTCCTTAAGCCCTGGAATGCTGTAAAAAGCAGTATGGAGCAGCAGCAGGACTGTCAAGGCAGATATACAAGACCAAACAGAGATTAATCCACATCAGGTCCTTCCAGAATAGATTCATTTTCTTGGCTCTCTCTTCTACAAGTACACCTCACCACGATACTGGAAATGACCAGGCTGCAGCTCCTATAAAAGCTAAAGGAACAATGGGACCACTCACTTTGTCTCCTCAGAATCAGCAGGTGCTGTGTTAGAAACTGCACTGACATTGAGATGTGACTCTGCAGTTGCTTTGTCTATATGCTGAAGTGCTTGTTTTCTGAACCTTGCAAACAAGGAACTGCACAGAATTATGCTAAAGTGTGAGAAATTTCTTTCAAAGGCAAAGCACAGAAACACTACACATTAGGACCAAGATACGAGTACACTAAAGATCAGATATACCACTTCCTAACCTAATTTCTTTCATATTAAAACCTAATCATGTTGCTCAATCTCTCACATTTTGGGAGAATTTCAAATTACATTTTTAAGGCAGTAAATTCAATCACTGTGAATCCTCTATTGCCTTTCCCACTTTCCAGAAGGTAAAATTGTCGGCAGTGAAAGAACAGGAATGGAATTTGAAGCACACCTAACAGAGAACAAACAGCAACAAAGTAAAACAGGGCTAACAAGATACAAACCAACTATTTGTCTGGGTTTTTTTCTATGTGTGTGTATCTAGATGGTGCTGCACAAGACATGCTTATGCAGGCAAAGAAGTATTCATAGCTAGCCCTGAACTAAACTGCACATAAAGAAGCATCATGCAGATACTTGGACAGAGATCAACAAAGTTAGAAGGCATTGCTCTCACATTTTACATGCATAATCACACCACCACCGTGGATCTCAGGATCACATCCCATTTCACAACAGATACCGTGGCTGGATTTAAAACAGATCAAGTACAATTTCATTAGAATTATCAAAATCAAAAAGAAACACTAGAACAAACTCTCTCACTAAAAATAAAAAGAAAAAAAGTCCCTAGGATAAAATCAGAATGAAACTGACTTGGGAGATTTTAAAAACTAATTTTATGTTTGTCACCAGCTGGCTAGTAAAACAGATTATTTCAAGACAGAAAACATAGTATATCTAGATCTGTGTTTCTATCTTTCCTACAGTTGATGAAATTATTCTTCAAGCAGAACTATGAAGTTCTCAAAAGGATACTGATAATATGGTGAGGCTGTGGAGTATCAAAATCCTCCCTTCTCTAAGGGATGGCCATTGAATAGCAATTTATTTGTTGTAATGCACTGGTATAGCAGTGAACAAATGAATGCAGTTGCTATTAGTTACCTGTAAACACCAAAGGCTTCAAAGTCAAGTCACACAGGAGAAGCTAAAGTAGAAAGACGAGATGAGGGTAGGGCACAGAAGTAGCTCGAATGGCACAAGGTCCCATCTTGCCTGTGAACACACCCACGTGGAATCACAGAGGTGGAAACAGACAACTTTTCTTAGTGAACAAATCAGCAAACAGAACAAAAGAGAAGCCTGAAGGTTTCAATGAACATAGATGATGGGGCAACATGACTGAAAACAGAATTAAAAGATAAATAAAAAGCAAAGGGTTTCTAAATTCAAAGATTCACAGGCAACTTCACATGGTTCTAAATTGTGCCACCCTCAAATAAAGATCATTAAGGCCAGGTCTGTAGAACCTTGCACTCCATGTACCTACAAGCAGCTTAAAAAACATTTCTTTCTCCCCACCCCATAGGCCAACAGTAAAAACAGCACCAAGAGATGGCAGCATGTAGTCTCAAAAGTTGGAGTTCACCTTACTTAACACCAACTCCTCTCCTAAATGATGCAGCAAATATTACACATTCTGAGAAAAACTGAAACGTAATTAAGGATTTGGAAAAGTACACATGAAAAATAAGGGAACTGAGACTAGAATACAAAGGCAATAGCACAAAGAAAAGACAACATCCAACTTTTAACCATCCCTTTCCATACTTGCAGGAGATGAAGAACCTGAAAGATGTCAAATTCAAAAGATTATATCAGATCTTTCTCAGACAGCAGTTAGCTTGCAAGTCTGCTTCTGCAAAGAATCAAGACTTCCTCAACTTCTCTCTCTTCAGCATACACCATTAAAGTTGATAGTCAATACAAAAGTATTTTAAAGTAAGTAATATGGGCTCTAACTCCTCATGCTTTTGGCCTTATATTTTTGTATCCAGTAGTAGCTTATGCTACTGGATATCAGAAATAAATATCCTTTACAGGGACACTAACTGAGCACAGTTTTTTCTACCGTGCTCAGAAGTATGCAACTCTAATCTATGTGAAAGGTCAACTACTTGATGCAGTTCTGTAGCTCTGAATGTTCTGAAATGGTACATATTACATGTAAAAACTAAATGAATCCTTTCCTATAGCCCAGTTATTTCACTCCACTCTCCTTTTAATTTTTTTCTGGATCCTAATAGGATTTATCATTGAGACTACCTATATAGCTAATTACCAAGGCTTAGATGAAGAGAATTTTCTTCAATCTGTAGTTCTTCATTTAAGACCAGCACCATCCCATGCAGTTTCTTCCAATGATACCAGCAATAAAGTTCAGCAAATGACCATTCTCTCTGCCAAAGCCTCAGATCTAATTTCTATTTTGGTACAGAAAAATCAATTTATCATTCCAGAAATCGACTGAAGGGTCTTGAAAATAATTTTGAGACTTCATCTGCCCATACTGTCACTGTTTCAAGACACAAAAGTTCTGCAACTATCGAGTTTTTATTTTATGTCTCAATGGCAAATACCTTTGCAGATGTTTTCAATAAAAAAAAAAAATCTGTAATCTTCCTTAAAGCCACTAAAGCCAGAGATTTTTTTTTAGTTTTGTTATTTTTCCTGCCTCCCTACTTAATAACCACTTTTCAGTCTTACGGATAAACTTGTATTTCTTCTCTCAGTTTAATACAAAACCCGTTAGTACTGGTAGGCTTCTGCTATTCTATATTCACTCTCTGTCATGTGCACTTCCCATTTCAAAAACTTTTTTGAAGTGATCTTTCTTGTCACTTGCACTTGCAAATTGAGAGCACGTAATTTCTAGCTGTTCTTTGCAACTCTACTATTCTGCCAAAACAAGAAATAGACTAATTTGCTAAATTTCTGCTTTAATTATCAACCAACTGAATGAAATGTCAGATAGTCTGCAACTTAGAATAGGATTAAAAGGAGTCAGGTACACTAGTTGCAATAATGAAGTTGCTAAAGTTAAACAATTAAACACAGTTCATTTTTTCTTATTTAATAAATTATATAAAAAAGTGAAACTTTTTTTTTTACACATTATTAAAAAAACAGTTTCTTATCTAACTTCAGCAATAATACAAGCAATAATGAAACCATTTTAGATTTTTGGGAGGACATTCCATATCCCATTTAAGTGGAGTCCAGTGCGCACAGCCTCACAAGTACTGATGACTTTTCACTCCCAGGGTTGGTCTTCTTTTGTGTTGTTCTGGTTCCACAGATGACCTCACTGTTCATTTGGGGGGAAAAAAACCAACCAAACAAAAAACAAACCCATATTCCTTGGTTAACATTGAAAAAAAGTAACAAAAATGTGGCAAGTTTCAACACCTGTTCAAATCATATATACTTTTGTATCATCATACAGATGTTCAATTACGTTTGTCACAGGAACAATAACATGGCATTTTATCTGTAGCCTTGCAGAAAAAATTGAAATCCGATATTATATGCACATACACACACAGAGTACACTTGACAAGAACACTTTTATGTGGTTTACATTTCACTTTTATTTAATCCTCAAAACTGCCCATATTGCAGGGGTTTTCTTGATGAAATATGGAACTGAGCAATTCATTCTACAAAATTATGGTAAAAACTTGCTCGTTTTTCTACCTTTATTGCTAAGAAACTTTACAGGTGCACAGTTTGTAAAAATAACCCTTTTAAGACTGAATGTATACACATGCTACAGGATTTTTAAAAAATGACATTAGCATAGCACCTCCAGATGGGGCAAATGCAGTGCTGAACACAGACAGAATGTTTATGAAGTTAGAACTGCTCATTTATTTTACAGCTTCTAAAGGGAAGAAATTGTTCAGTCCTAAAAGGGTTAAGCAGAAACCCTAATATATTTCTTTTTCTAACAAAGCTGCCACTCAATCCCACAGTACAGTGCTTGAAAACAAAGTCAAAAGTCTGGCACAGGAAAGTATACACATTTGTTCAGTACTCATAAACACAGCTGCTTTTGAAAGAAAGTAAATAATATCGTTAATAATTGAAGAGCATCTTAGTTTCAAGATGGACATTTCTACGGAGTCATTTAATCCACAAGTGGGTAGCTTACTTCCAATACATAATTTGTTTCACTTGGCATTAATATTTTCTGTATGGGGAATTCATCAATTTATGTCTTGAATTAATGTCTTTTCAGGTAACCATTCTGATCTTATAAGTCTGTGCAATGAAAACAAGTACAGAATACCATTATTAACACAGTTGTGGGATGCCCTCAGGGCAAATAATTAGGAAAAACATCAGCAGCAGATTATTAAAGACTACGCTAGTGTTGAATTCTGAAACGCAGTTCCAAACAACAGAAAACAAGAAGAGGCATAGCTAAATTAGAGCACTCACTGCTTTTTCTTCCTATAGTTGGAACTATAACAACATTCTGAACACAGACTCAATTTCTATGTATACAGAATTAACAGCAGACTTAACAGCTAGACTTGAATAGTTATAAGAGTTTCATACTGAAACATTCTATAAGTAGTTTTATCAAAATCTTGCGATATTGTTAATATCATGGAAATTGATTAACAGCTCACAAGGCCAATATATGTAACAATATCACCCCACAGAAAAAAGTTCAGGAAGATAATATATCTGAACAACTGGATGTATTAACAACAGTAAGGACCTGGAAGACCATTTCGGTACTACAGCATAACTACTGGCAACAAGAGACCTACAAGCCAAATGAAAAAATGTGGTTTAAAATGGTCTTGTAAGCAGAATAGGCTCTTTCTTCACCCACTTGGCTGTAGTGTGTAGAACAGCAGATATTAGGCAAAATCTTTACAAGTCAAGGGATATTATATCTATTGGGCAAAATTACTGCATGTAAAGAAACTGAATACAAAGAGTATTGCATTTATATGTAAAAACTTTAAAATAATGAGTATAAAAGCATGTGTCAAGTTCTGAAAAGCTATTTTAAATAGTCTTTGAAGGTTAAAAGGCTTGTTATGGTTTGCCTGCTGTGTGTAAATCATGGTTTCTTGAATACCCTCTAAATCTGATATATATAATATCTTGCTTATTTTAATTCTCTGTCTAATTTTAAGTCTCAGTGATGAAATTCTGCGGCTCTTGAACTAAGCTGTACTGTAAGATATTTATGTGCTTCTAACAAAAACACCATGAAACAATTCCTGCCACAACACAATAAACCAAAATTTTACAGCACATACAATGGTAAACAGATTTGCAAGTAAATGCCAGTAAACAGTTTAAAACAGAGATAAGGCCACAATGAATCCTGCCCTTGGTCACTGAAATGGAGATGAGGTGAGGCAGCATTCACTAGTGCTAGGAACCAGCATTGCGACTACGTCACAGGAACAAGTTTCGTAATACAGAATAACGAGTATGAAGGCCTGCGGTAGAATACAAGCACATTTCAGGAGGATAGTGGCACTGATTTCACTATTTGCTAAATATGCTTTATAACCAATTTCTTCCTTTAAACACATTGTTTCCACACATACAGCGGAGCACTAAAGCAAACAAGAAGAATGGAGCGTCAGAGTACACAAATATGGTGCAGTGACAATGCCTTTAAATGGTGGTGGGTGTTGAAACTGGCATAAGTGGTCAGAAATAAAAACCCTATGAAAATGGTCAACAGGTAAACTTGTACGCAATGCACTGTAGGAAACCACAGGTTCACATTTACACAGCAGTTGTGACTTTTGCTTCAGGGTATAGAAAAGGCTGAACACACCATGAAATTTGTATTTTGGCTTTTAAAGAGGAAGATCACACTGTCAGAACTTGTCCTAAAAGTCTATGCCTAGCTCTGTGGCTACAAATGAACTACTGGGGTATACTTTCAAATATAAATGAAGCAGGCAGGTCTACAAGGAGGGACAAAACATGGTAATGTCAAAATGAAAAACAAATGCAACAACCAACAAAGTCAAAGTGCAAATGAGCCTTGAATTTATGCTGGAGAGAAGACTTGAATGTTGCACAAGTTGTTGGCAGGGAAACAGAAACCCACAGGAAACAAGGATGGGAGGAGTTGACATCTTCATAGTGCTTTTATGATTTTCTATTTGCCCATTTCTAAGTAATAAAATTTACTTCTAGTTATTACTGTATGATCACTTCACAATGAAAGCACGTTCTCAATACAAGTGTTACACAAAAGTCTGGCCTAATTTACTGAACAGTATGAAGAAAAACATGCTTGTTGTGATTCTCAAGTGATGAAGGGCATCACCTACCAATCCCATTTGTAGCACATACTTCTCATGGTACTTTAGTTACATGCCAACAAGACAGAAGACATGCTGCCAAATGAAGTTATTGGGAACATTCCACTTTTGAAATAAAACATTTAACTTACACTTAATACAAATTATGTACAAGATTAGAAAAACCTGAACAAATCCTGAAACATTTTTGATGTAGTATGACTGAGCAAAGAAGAGAGGGAGTAACCCAGTAACAACCCTTCAAAAACACCAACATATGCCTGTGACATGAACAATCATTAATATGACTGCTTGAGATGCCACTTTTAGGAAAAAAACCTCATGTAATGTTAGAAGCTCATGAATTATCACTATAAATACATATTTAAAAAAGGAAAACAGAAATAACTATTAACAATGACTGAAAACAGAGCACTAAAGTTAACATACATTGCATGTATTGCAGGCAAGGCAGAGGCATTTTTTAAAGCTTTTGCACAGACTTCATATAATCTTAAAAAAAATATGCTGGCCTTTACAAGGTTCTACTTGCTGAAATAAAAACAATTTCAGTTCATAAAAAGTCACAAGACTTCAGTTTAAAAAAAGGAACAGTTCCAGCCACAGACCAAAAATATATATTTTTTTTTAAAACTGGAAGAGTATGGTAATTAGATTATACAAGCATGGTCAGGCTTGGAACCTGAATATACTTCAGAGCAAAAGCTCAGAGGAAAAAAAAATATAAACTATTTGGTAACAAAAGTGTACTATATGTTGTGATACAAAAAAGGTATGGTGAAAATGTACCTTTTATACTAAAGCTTATACAAGTTCCTTGGTCCATAAAAACTATGTTGTGTTCATGTTTTCTAGTTTGCTCAACATGTATCCCAGCCACATTTTTGTTTCTTGCCCACTTAAAAAAACACAGCTGAAAAATAGATTTTCAATAAAGTTCTTATGTTTCAGATGTTGGATTTTTTTTTTTCTTTTTTTTTATTGTGGCTTCTGTTTTTAAGATCAGCACTTGCAGGTAACAAGGTTCAAATTATATCACCTAAAATGGAAAAGTGTTTTCCCATGAAACCACAAAAATTGTTCAGTTCTCTTGAATGTAGCATGAAAAGTCAATTAAAGTCCAGACAAACAACAGTAGTTAGGAAACTACAGTTGCTGTAGATGATGTGACATTGGTGGGGTTTGTGCTGACGCTTGTGTAACTTCCCTCGCTGTTTGCGTTTGTTTCACTGGAAGCCATGAGGCTTGAGTTGGCTCTGAGGATTGCTCCAGCAGCGCTGCAGTGTGGCCGTGGCCCTGGTTCCGGTGTGTATGTAAAGGTAAGGCTGGTGGAGTAAATTATGCCATCATTACGGACCAAAGTTACTGGAACCTGGACTGGCTGTCGGACCCACCTCCAACCCTCTCGAAATGCAGAAATGTCTGGAACAACACAAAGCATGCTCTCTGCACATCTGAAAAACAGGAGAGTCAACTGAGCACAATGTACTTAAGTTGAAAGAATACAGTAAAATAGAACAGTTCCGTTGGAAGGGACCTACAATATTTAACTATTGCATGCACCGACCATTTCAGGACTGACCAAAAGTTACAATCAAAGACCCAATGCCCTTTATTTGCTCAAATATAGAGAAGCTCGGGGCATGGACCACCTTTCTAGAAAGCCTGTTCTAGTGTCTGACCACCTTCCCAGTAAATAAATGTTTCCCAATGTCTAGTCTAAATCTCCCCTGGCGCAGCTTTGAACCATTCCCGTGTATCCTGGCACATGACAGCAGGAAGCAGAGCTCAGCACCTCCCTCTCTACCTCTCCTCCTCAGGAAGCTACAGAGAGCAATGAGGTCACCTCTCAGCCTCCTTTTCTCTAAACTAGACAAGTCCAAAGTCCTCAGCTACAAGTCCTAGGGCCTTCCAGCCCTTCACCAGCTTTGCTGCTCCTCTCTGGACACATTGCAGTACCTGAACATCCTTCCCAAACTGGGGGGCCCAGAACTGAGCACAGTGCTCATGGTGAGGCTGCAGCAATGCTGAGTGCGGTGGGATAGTCACCTCTTTTGACCAGCTAGACACAGTTTGCCCTCCCTGCTGCCAGGGCATATTGCTAACTCATACCAAGCCTCTGGCAACCAGTACTCCCAGACCCCTTTCTACAGTGCAGAAAAGTGTACCCCTTAAGTATGTACACAAGTATACACTCTTCAAAGCACCCAGTAGAACGCAAACACTGTAAAAGTAATAGAAAATATTGTACCTGTACATGGTTTCAGCTTCCACATCCCCAAACCAGACACGTAAATTTGGAGTGAAGTTCTGTCCTGTAAGTTCCAACATTGCTACATCCCCACCACCATTCAACTGGAAAGGGAGCAAATATAAAAAGAAGAAGAAAATACACCCAAATATGTATTAATAAAAATAAATACTCTCCTCTCAGGTAAAAACAAACACCCCCACCAACCAAAATAAACTCAAACAAAATCTTCACATGCAGATAAGAACTGTAAACAATGCTGTTTCTATCAGCTGGACAAAACCAAAACACACACATACAATCTACACAACTGAAGTATAAAGATGTAACACATCTAAAAGATATTGCCAATTAATTTGATACTATGAAGGAATTTCCATGTTTTGATAAAGGCCACTTAGAATAGATGTCAACAAGACTTTGAAAACAGGGAACAAAATCTTTCAGAGAAAGTGTAAGGGGAGCTTTAAGTTTTTCCTCTGCCAAATGCTGATTTTTTATTTTTTAGTAAAGCTCTCTTTGATCTACAATTGGCTAAGAGTCAAAAGCAATTTCTAAGTAATCAAAACCAAATCTTAACGATATCACTACCATAGTACTTTCAGAAATAAAATTCTTATTGTATACAACAATATTAGTATTATTCCTACGATGAAGACGCTCATGTATTCTGAAATGTAAGCAAGAAAAATTACTACAACCAAGTAACTTTATTATTTACAAAGCTATTAAAACTGGTTTCCTACAGTATTTCACAAGGATACCATGAAGGTTAAATGAGTATGACAAAAATAATCTCACATCAAACACTTGATTAAAACAAACTACAAACTTACTTGAAGACTTTCTACCACAGGCACAGGTGTCACTGGAGCATGGACGGGTCCCATCCCCTCATAAAATGTATATTCTGCTTTGTCTGTGCTAATGATTGTCCAAGAAGCTCCATCATTAATCATTTCTTTATTTGGTTCTTTCGGGCATGGAGTGGCCTTAGAGAGACAGAAAAGTTATATACCTGACCTGTAGACATGTTTGTCAAGTCACAGACCTAAAAACCAACTCAGGCATCAATAATGCCTGTTATTGCAAAAACTTGTTTCCTTAGGTTCTCCTCTAAAAAATAACCTAGAGAAATCCTCACAAACATTTCAGAAAAACTAGAAAGCTAGTATTTGTGAGAACACCATAACTCTCACCTAGGACACTGTCACCTCTCCAACCTTATATTTGAGTTTTATTTTAGTTTAGCTTTCAAAGTTTTAATGTTATTCAATAGGCATTAACAAAAAAACTACAGCAACTGTAAGTAGCTGCTTTAAGACAGATCTTTTATTAATGCAAAGTGTCTAAAACAGCTACAGACTGAAGTGGAATACATTTCATTAGATATAATTTACATATGGTCAAGATTTTTATTTTCCTTTTTAGAATTCTTCACCCTCCACAAAATGATCGAAAACACAAACTTATATTTCAGTGTCTGTGCAAAGACATAGCAGAGCAGCTGAAATGACAGCCTTGCAAATTAGAACAATGGAATCATAGAATGGCTTGCATTGATTAAAGATCATCTAGTGCCTCCTTCTAAATATTTTTAATTAGTACGCATATAGATAGATGCATAGAAAATACACAGACAATTTTTTTTAAGGCAACAGAAGCCTCTCTGAACAATTTCACTACCTAGTAGCCCAGAAGAAAATTGTGTATAGGTTAAACACCGGCACAGGAAAAAAAAAATGGGTCTAAAAACTTCTAGTAAACTTCTAGATTCTGTTTTACTCCATTAAGCTTTAAGGCTATATCTAGGTATGTAACCATAACCTTCACTCTTCAAAGTGGCAGATAAACTTTAATAAGCATGAATTGTTCACATCAGATCTTAAAAATCAGAGCTGCATTTTCAAAAGGACTCTTTCTTCTGGTATGATCATGTCAAGAGCACTGCAAACAGTTTGCAAGGGAAGTGTGTGACATGGATAATAACTACAGATCCTTCCAAACTCAAGACACCCAAATGATACTTCCGTTAGAAATATATGGTGCTTCTGAATTAATAGCCCAGCTTCAAAAGAGGAGCCATTATATAAGAACTGTTGTATACTATTTTGAAATGTGACACCTTTCCAACAGACTGATTGCAATTCTTGTTGGCATGGAATGATATATTTTGTGTCATGACAAATCAAACCATGGATATCAAAAAATGAATGACCCTGTAAAAGAACCTTGAATGACTTATTTCAGATTTTCTAAATGCACAGAGTGGAAGGCAAATGCCATGGAATTTGTTCTCAAAATCCTGTTACATCAAGAATCATTTCAGTAACACATTACTCCTTCTGTTACAGAAATCTTTGAAAGATTTCAATTCCCCTTCTAGAGCAGCATTCCTCCTTGTCATTTCCAAATAGGGCTCCAGGGACATTTCTCACCCTTTCTTTCCTTTCTTAACTAAATTTTCTCAACAGGTGGCACTGGAAGATTGAAATGCCTTAACACCATGCTTAGTACCTCATGTACTGTCTCACTTCAACTGCAGAGAAGTTAGAACTTGGGAGCTGACAGTTTTCTGAAACCACCACCTCAACGTGCGGTGGCAGCTGTAAGTGAAGACACAATGTTGGACAGCATCAGAAAAAAGTGCGGAGAACAAGCTATCTGGTATTATTTTGCCAGTGTAAATCCTTTGTTCATCTAATTCTGTAATACTCTGTGCAGTTGTGGTCTCCCTGTCTAAAAAAGTCATGGAGAAAAAAAAAAAGAGAAGGGACAGAAAGGGCAACTAAAATTACCAAAGTGTGCTGAATTTAGGAGAGGAAATTGAGAAGACTGACTTTCCAATTGGGAGAGAAGAAATTGAGATGTTGATGGCTAAGTGAAAGTAGAACTGTTGCTCACTAAATACTGCAAAACTGGAAGCAGGAATCACCCACAGAAATTGTTACATCGTTCAAAACAAAAACAGCAAAAGTTTACTACACAGAGAAGAGGAAACCCTCTTGAACTTTCTGCCACAGGTTACTGAAGAAAAGGAACACTGCACATTCGAAGATAATCAAAACGATGTACACATTTACAAAATTACACTAAGAGATGAGAGTCAGGGATGTGGCCTTTAACAACACTTGGTACAAGAACTGTGGACACTGGCAGAGTACAACCACACTGGACTGTGAAACACAACCAGGTCCACCTGCTTCCCATAAGCACCAAGTCCTATTGCTGCTGCTAGACTAGACACAGACATGGATTATGCTCTGATCCAGTAAGGCACTATTTATATCCTTTCTCCATGCTCCAGAACACATGCATGTCTTGAAAGAGAGATCTGGGTGGTACTTTAGCAACTGAATTTCAAGGTTCATCCTTGTCTGTAGACTTTTTATAGCCTCTTTGCTTTAAGCCTCTATGGCCTCTATAGAGGTCTATTTCCATTCACCCAAGAGAGACTGGTCAAACTAAAGTTTCAGGATATTGGGGGGTTGTTGCTGGTTCGGTGGGGATTTTGTTTTTTTTTTTTGTTTGTTTGTTTGGTTGGGTTTTTTTGGTTGTTGTTGGTTTAGTTTTTTGTTTGGTTGGTTTTGGTTTTTTGTTTGTTTTTCTTTTTGTTTATTTGTTTGTTTTTTTAAACAGTGACCATAGTTTATCTAGATTCCTACTATAGGAACAGTATTCAACAACAAATGCTTAAGAGCCAGCAGGTGAATAATACTACACATGCTGTTTCTCTCGTCCTTGTCTTCTGATCCAAAATAAAAAAACCCAGATAAAACAGGATTTTTCTCCTGACACTGGCAGAAAGAGATTATCTTCCATAGTGATTTCACCTACCAAAGCACAGTAACAGCCCGATGTGCAAGTTAATAGATTTTATTCAACAAGTATAAGCAGCAGGTACCTACTCCACTAAAAGAATTCAGGATACAGGGTTGTCCTTTTATCTAACTCCTACCCATGTGGAAAGTTCAGAGCTCTTATCAGACTGAGCTCCATGAGGGCTGCTGAAACTGAAGAGTGGCAGGACACCCTGATAGCCCTACAGGCAATTCCAAGATGCTGAACTAAGGCAGCTGCCAGAGAAGCAGGAGTTACCTCTTCATTTGGCGCTTCCCATACAGTACTCTGAGAAAGATCAAATAGCAGGCTGATCCTGAGTTATTGTAATTCTCATTTCACAGCTTTCTCTTCACAATGACAGTCCATTCTCCTTTACAAAAATATATATTGACAGAAATGTATTTCTGCTGCATGCTGTGGGTAAAACAATAGATCTAGTCCCTTCTGAACCACAGGTCATGACTATGTTTACTGAAATAGGAACAAAGCTTCTCATATTCTTTTTCCATTGTCCCAATTGATGACAGAATTCAACTGAGTCTTTACCAAGCCTTCCAGTCCCTTCCCTTAAATTAAGGGAAATCTTAAATGTTAGCTTCTACTTTCCTACCTCTGCTTTTCTTACCAAAGAAGGTACAGCTGTTCTAAGAAAGTCCTGAGTCTTTCCCAAGGGTGGCCATCTTCCTGAAGCACAGCATTATCTCTCAACACCCTTTGTTATTTGAGCTGCCCCAAAATATTTAAAGAAAATTGCAATACTTATGTAGTCCTGAATTTGATCAAAGTCTTCAGAGTCACAAAATATTCTGGGCTGGAAGTGATCCACAAAGGTCATCAAGTCCAACTCAAGCAAGGACTGAGCCCATTCAGGGATTGAACCCAGAACCTCGGTGTTATTAGCACCCTGCTCTGACCAGCTGAGCCAATCCTAGGGTCCTTGTTGGTCCAGTAGGAATTACCATGTGAAAGTGCTACAAGCATGCTAACATACAAGAGACTAAAAACTGATGTTTTCCTCCACCTGCTGGAGAAAAAAAATATTTCTGAGACAGTTATATTCTTTACAGACAAACCAAATGTCTATGGTTTTTCAAGTGGTCAACTGTCACAGCTGTCTATATTTACTCTCTTAACCAAGAGCAAGACATGACAATTCTGCTGAGTTCATCATGAAACAAGACAATGATCAACTCTATTGTTTTCTATTTGCTGTAACCTGGAAATGGACACACAAATAAGTGGTGCAACTCCACTGGCATATGCCTAACATATTAAGCCACAACATATTAGTACCATGATTGCACGCACAAGCTTCTACTGTGTTTCCATTTTCTCCATTGGAGAGACCAGAATTCATTTTCTAGACAGACATGGAAGAAGGTTATGAGGAATGAAAAACAGATTTGGAAAGGGACAGATAGAAATTTATGGGTTTTCATCCTCTTTTACAAAACAAAGTATTAGACTCGCATTCAAAACCTACTGCAAAAATGCCATTCATACATATTTTGGGACTATCTGGGAAAACTCTGCAACCACGCTTCTCATATATTGAAATAGTTTTAAACAACTTACTTGAAACTGGATTATTCTCTCCTGGGAAAGGCACAAATACATTCTCTCAGTGTCTTTAAGGTAAAATGCACATTTATGGAGCTGTGATACTGGATCATCTGCATCCAATAATGCCGTTTGTTTATCTACTTTTCGAATTATCTGTGAAGAAAATTGTACATGTATATTTAGGACAATTTCTATACTTTATTACATATGTACTTTCAGTAAAGGAAGTGAAAGGTAATTTTTTTAACATTCCCACGCCTCTCATTTTGATATCAATATCAGCTTCATAATTCTCAATGCTTTTGAAACAAGAACACAACATTGAACTGACACTCAGTACTACTTCAATGTGCTGCATGCATATATATTTTATCTATTTTTGCTGAAGGGGAAAAAATTGAAGCTTAAGCAAAATCTACTTTTGTTCCATTTTCTGGTGTAAAAGAGCAATTATATTATATTATCTTTAATTATTATTAATTACTATTATTAGTAATTAATATGCTTCTACAGAAGCTTTCACGACTGATAAGATCAACAACATTCTGTGGCAATCTGGTTGCTGAAGGAGAATAGTTAAAATTAGGATTAACTTTAGAGGTATTGAGATGTCCTTAGTAGGGTTTGGAAACAACAATCATAGCATATCTTAAAAGTAGCTGGTCATTAAATATTAAAGACAACTGCAAAGAACAATTGTTCCTTACATCTGGCAGTTCAGTGAAAAAATATCTGTTGACTTAATTCAGATCTGTTTTATCAATTTATTTCTAAAAATCAAAAGCTATTCCCTTAGAGAGTGAAAATTTGTAGCTCGTAATTTTTACTCAACTCCTAGAAGGAAGTTTAATGCTTTATGCAACACTAGTAGACACAGCTTGAAGATTTCTAAGTTGACAATCAGAAAGCCAACTATGTCCCCTGCAATATCTAATGACAATAAAGAGTATTATTAGCAACAAAAATTTAAAGGTTGACTTTTTCTTCTAAGTTCTTTGCATTTGCTTATAAAACATCTGCAAGTTACCTTTTAATTGCATCACTTTCAATCAGTCCTGTATGGCAGTATGACAAATGTTCCCAACGGCAAACAAAACAGGAACCTTTAGTTTAAATTGCTCCAATCTATTTCTACTTACAAATAAGGTTTCTGGAATAATAAATGATGGCATCTCCTTTCACCAATAAGAAAGTATCTACATGAAGCCCATAAAAAAGTGACATCCTCTTACTGAATTTCATGTGCTTGAACCAGATCAGTAGCATAACCCTGTTTGGATTTTACTGTCAAACAATGTGATTTAAGGGAAAAAAAAAAAATCTAGTGAAATTTTCATTTTGTACCATTTACACTGAGTAGGCTATTATCTTTCTTTTAGTTAAGTTTGGTATTAGGAGAGAATTTCTCATTACAGTCCTAGTCAAAATAAGTCTGGGAAGGGGAACAAAAGCCTTACTGCAGAAAGGCTGTTTTTATAATTATGCTTTCTAAAGATTGTTTCTAGCTAAAGTGGAATTAGCAAAGCCTTGTATGAAACTCCTAATGGGCTGACAAACCACAATTTCACAGCAGATCTCCTATAAACCACTACTGATTCTTAATCACATAAAATTCCACTGAGGCTGGCACTAAGTGCATAAAATAGGGGAGAAAAAAAATCTATAATTATACTTAACTTTATTCATAAAACCCAGTACTGTGTATCCAGAAGTAGTTATTTCTTTGATTCACAAACCTTAACTGATTATTCCAAAGGCAATTCCCATGTTTCAGATTTAAAACAGATAGTATTAATAAATATGAAAAAATGTTTCTGCAAGTTGGTACTGGTACAATATATCCTCAGGAGTACAAAGAAGTGCTTTTAGATTCCAATCAGTCAAGCATTTTTAAAGCTATGCAGAACACAACACATGGAACAGTCCTAGTGGCTGCAAATATTTTACTCATCTATTCAATATCAATATTTAAAGTATTTTGGTACAGGGGGATCTAAATTACTGTTTTTAAAATAGACATTAACTTATTTTGGCATACTTGAATTCAGAAAAATTCCCTATGTTATTTTACAACTTGTTCTTTGTTTAGAGACATAATCTGCAGATACAAAAATACAATTTCATTAAACTGAATGCCATTTTCCATATAAAACATGTATTACCCAAAGGCAACACACAAAGCCAAAAACTGTAAACAATGCAAACCCAACTACGGAATTACATTAAGTTGCCATCTATAAATTAATAACAGCATTGGAGAAATTAAACTGTACCAGTCTCGGGAGTGCCATGCCAGTAACTGAGCATACAAGTTTGACAGTCTGCCCATAATGAATGTAGCCATCTCTCACGGTGAATTCTTCTCCTTCTGATTCATCATCATCCACTGCATGAAACAGGAATTTTCAGAATTATTTGTTTTAATCACTGTTTTTCTTGATAGGAAAAACATTTAATATCACACTATCAAATATACACTCAGCAACAAGACTGCATATGGGCAATTAATATGGAGGAAAAAATGCAGGACTTTTTCTGTGAGGATGGTGGGAAGGAAGTAAAAAAATACACAGATTTGCTTTTACTTACAGAGGTGAATGTAAAACGCTCCCCACTGTTGTGAACTGGCATGGAAATTACCACCTTCTACGTGCAAATATCTGGTGCTAACTGTTTGGGATCGAAGTCTATTAAATAGTGCCACTTTTGTCCCTGATGCAATACATACTGCAAGGAACACATACAGACTTGAGATTATAAAATTATTTCATTATTACATAGAAAAGTAACAAGAAGTCACAAATAACATAAACTGAAGAGTATTTGAAATCAAGAAATAATTATCAAATATTGGTTAATTTAGAAAATATTTATATTTGTGACAGACCAAAAATAGTCATAAAATCATGAGTGCAATAACATACACAGTGGCTGTTCTCCAAAGGCATGCTAGCTCATAGAATTTTGCCACTTAGCCAAATGGGCCAGTGCTTGCCAGCTGAAAACTCCTGTTCACGGTTCTCCAACAGCTGATTATTTAAGCAGAAGCTTTAGCTTGCCCTTGTGAAGTACTTAAGACAACTTCCAGCAATCATTTGAAGAGTATTTGAAATACAAAGAAAAATTATTCTTACAAATCACAAGCAATTGAAAGGAAGACAGATGTAACTATGTCAAATTATAACCATGCAACTTGAAATGTTCTCAGATCTGAACTTACTTATCATTCAAAAGACAGAAATGTAAAGTTTGCTCCCCTAAAAAAAAATGAGCAACTAAAATTTTGCCATCAGAATGGGCATGTTGTTCTACTTGGTTCATATTTATTATCGAAGAATGCTTGGTTCATATTCACTGTCCATCAAAACTATCTGTCTGAATACAAATTCAACAGTGCATACTCTGAGCCCACGGGCGTGAACTGCACAGCAACAGATTGCCTTTAGTCATGTGCCAAGCTAGCGGCCCCGAGATCCACATTCCATAGGTGAATGGGTTCCAGCCCAACACAGATGGAAGAGCCTTTTAAAGCACTAGTGAAGAGAGAGAGAAAAACAAACAAAAAAAAAGGGTATCTCTTGAGGTGCTCCAGTGGTATGCAGGCAAAAAACGTTGGAGGAAAAGCAAAAACGTTCCCAATTATACATTAGCACCAGAGATATCATTAGTTGAAAAACATGGTAAGCAAATAAATCTGGGTGAAATATCACCACACAGATTTCTTAACCAACTACTTTAAAGGAACCATGCAAAACAAAAATAAGAACAACATGAAAATGGCATGAGACAGTAAGAAGGTGGTTGTAATGTGACAAAGTGCAGTTTGGATAACATGATGTTACTCATTTATCACAATCTGAAAGCAATTTCTTTGATACTGATCAAAACATTCTAAGCATCAGATCATGGCCGTTAAAGAGAACCAAAAGCTTAGAAAGCTGAGGTAGAACATTGTTTATACACTTGTCCAACAAGGATTCATTCCTCAGAATGCATAGGGTTTTGGGTGGGCCTTTTGTATTAACTAAATAATGAATTTTGACTGCATAAAACTCAACAGGGTAACCTATCTATATTGGAATATTTTAAAATACACTGATGTGTACAGAAACACAGCAAAAAAAAGTTGAACATTTCATTTTATTTTCTTTGTAGTCAGACCTTAGAATACATAACAAAAAATTAGTAGGAAACTAAATTAATTGCTACATACAGAAAAAACTGTGAAATACTTACAGTCTGCATTTTTCAGTGACTGTTTCTTTTTAGAAGGCTTGGAGATAACTTTAATCCGTTTACTGAGGAACACACCGATGTCATCACTATTGCCATAGAACATTTTTACCGATAACATGAAGTGCTTTCTCTTGTCTGAGTCTGATATGTATAATGTTTTGGCAGTGCAATAATTCTGTAAGTGAAAACATACTGTGATTTCTTCTTTGAAGTCAACCCAGTTCAAGAAACTATGCATATTTAATTATAAATAAAACAGGAAAACTGATGCAATAGTTTCTAAAACAGATGAGAAACTGCTTTTTCCATCTCTTCCATAAGGATTTATGACTGCTGTTTAGCTTTGTGAAGTTTTGCACCCAACCTCATTACTCTATGGTCATTCTGAAGACCATTACCAGGACTGGAAAACATCATTGGAGACCATAACTGTGTCAAAGTCTCCTCTGAGGGGTCAAGAGCACTATTAAAAATTACATTTGATTAGGGTTGTACAGACAGTACAGCAGACATGCACAAGGGGTCTCCTGAGCAGAAAATGTGTTGAGCCAGACTTTTATTGAAAGGATGGGAAATGATTGGGTTTTGAAATACAAGGAAGTGATTTTTGGCTAAGTTTCTATGCTAGGAGATAAGAGAATCAAAAAAAAAAAAAAAAATCTCATAAGGGACTTCAATTATTTTTTTCCTATTCAGCATATATGAAGCATTTCTGGTAGACTGTTCTGGAAATACTAGGTAGCTATAAAACACTGCTTAATAAAATAACCAGCTAAAATGAACACTTTTGCTGCTAGTTCTATTTCAACTGTTTAGAGATAATCAATAATTCCAACCATAAAGATATTACCAATATCTTTTAAAAAAATCTTGTAAGCAATTTACACCACTGTAAAAAACAATTAAATCTTAAATTTTTAAGATGCTACTTCAATTCTATTTTTAGGCAAAGGGACTTAAAGACTACTTCTAGAAGCAGATGTTTTGATACTTCCTTGATAACATTATCCATTCATGCAAGCCAAGGCAGGGGACACAGTTTGCATCAGAAACCAGATCTTAATTAGGCATTGATGCCAACCAAATAACCTAACAGTTTACTGACTCTGTATCAACAACCTACAAATTAAAGGTTACTATCTTACTATGACCCTATGAGCCAAATCCAACTATTCAATTGTCCTAAATATTTTTGAGGAATTTTTTTTTATACCATTACATAATACCTACAGTGTAAGAAAAGTTATCAAAAAATAAGCAAAGTCATTCCTTGAAATATGCACCATGTAGCTATAACATCCTTTGCAGTTATCTGAGTGGTTTATTACAGTTTTTCTACCTTTCCTTCCAAGTTCAGCTGCTGCATTTCTTGGTCACTGTTTCCTATCCCAATAAAGGCGCAAGGTTGCGACTCCTGCTCAGTGCAACCATCCCGTTCCATTTGCTCTTTTTTTTTCTTCCATCCACTGCCCATGAGATACACACATGGAGGAGGACAAAAGAACCTGAAAATGAAGAACACATTATGGAATTACACACAGTTTTCCAGATAAACAAACTGATGGGCACCCACTGCTTTCACATTCACACTTTGCATTTGAGTTTATACAGGCATGTCTTTCATTTGCCTTGAAGACTTTCTAAAAAAACCAACCAAACAAACAAATAAAAAGCAAAGAAAATCAGCAGAAAATGCACTGTCACTGAGTATCTTTCCAGCTCAATATATGTCAGGTAACAGTCTGCATCTCTACAAAACACTTTCTACCTTACAAAGAGATTCTGAAAGAAAGGAAAAAAAGGCTTCAAAAGTTATTAGTCTTTTGCTTTCCAGGTGCTTAACATGAAGCAGCGATTAATACACACAGAACAGTTACACAAACTAATTTAATGGACAATTGCTGACTACAATTCCTAAACATTTAGAAATTTGTCATAAGCAAGGAGGGAGGAACTTGATTCCATCCATGCATAAATCTCTCTTTGGTTTTTAAACTGAATAGATGATTTTATATCTTCATCAGTATGCGTAAAAAATAAGGCCTACTTTTCAGCAGCACTGACTATGATCAGTCTAGATGCTACTTATAGCAATATGTTCAAAATTAAATTCGGCATTATAATACAATGCATAGGTCTTGACGTTTCTGCAAATTTTTAAAGCCCAAATCCTGAAAAGGTTTGGTTTTAGTCAGCAAACAAGCTGTTGTGTTTTTTTCATCATTCCACTATGATCAAAGATGAAGCAGAATAAGCATATCCAGTTGTGAGGTAGCTAAGGAGGCATGAAGGGAGAGGAACATGAAAAAGTTTCCAATTATTTTATTTACTTCAATTTGGAGAGTAGTGTTAAACTTGGCACTTCTGAAACCCAAAAATGACTCCTACCTTACACAGGTGAGGGGTTTTTGGCACAGCATTTTTTTTTTTTTTATGTGGCTTGGGACAACTGAATTTGGGGCAGGGGGAGAAGGCTCCATGCTGGGGCAGCAGCCAGTTGTGCTGCCTGCCAGCTGCCACAACAGTGGTGGGCAGGAGCTGTCAGGGCATGGGGGATGAACTGAACTGTGGGCTCTGAGTCACGGAAAATGATCAGAGGAGAAAACTGTTCCATTTCTGAAGTGTCTGTGGGAGTGCTGGGCAAGAGAGGTCAGCGCCAGGTTACCAGTTGGACTTGATGATCTGAAAGGTCTTTTCCATCCTCAATGTTTCTTTGATACTTATTTCTATTGAATACCATTAATGGAAGCCATAGTATGAAAATCCACTGTGTAACACTTCCCTATCTCACCTATTCAGCATCACTATTATTCAGCAAGATCACATTTATTTGACAGGTATAAAATGTTTTTCAAAGTAACAGAATTCTTAATAGATGAAACCAAAGAGCTATCAATAATACTATAATTAAAAGCATGTATATTAAGAATACATACAAAGAAATGTAAGTATTTGTAGTATTTTTGGTTAATGGACATAAATAATGTATATTCTTTGTCAGAAAAACAAATCACCAAATTTTAAGTCTTACTGCTATTTAAAATAAGCAGTAAGGTTATGAAAATGAACAGAAA
Source organism: Dasyornis broadbenti (assembly GCA_013397935.1). NCBI lineage: Eukaryota > Metazoa > Chordata > Aves > Passeriformes > Dasyornithidae > Dasyornis > Dasyornis broadbenti. Next base: position 421,323 of record VZRN01000467.1, read on the forward strand.
CTATTGTCTGCAAACCCCTCAAACTTTCTTTCTTGACTATAAATCTGCAGTCAAAAATTTTCACTTACATTTGTTCTATGTACAGCACATACAGGTATTATACCAATATGTATACAGCTGAAGTATCTATGAACCTCTTTCAAAAGTATCATGGCCTGGTTTGAAAAAGGACCAGCTACAAAAAAGAATCTGTAGAAAGTATCTCACTACATGACATTAAAATTTCTGCATTTTTGAGGCATCCAAATTAATTTGCTTTTTAAACTTAATTCTAAACCAATAGAAACAAATACTGTATTTCCTCCATTGTGATTATCCATTTCAGTAAAGACTAAATTATTTGCTCCATTTTTTGCTTTCACACTGTTCTGAAACATAGAAATTTTGATAGAGAATTGTAAACTAAGGGAAAGCCAGTTGTAGAAGCAATCTATTCAGAGTTTAACAATTAGCATTTTTTCATTTGCTTATTGCATCAGTTTCAACTATTTGTATTTTATTTTGGGGGGTAATCATGGGTCATATATGAAAACTCTGCAACCTTTTTCTTCCAACTGAAAATGCAGGACAGAGAACAAAGGCAACAGGTAGAAACCTGCCAATTTTCAAAGCAGATGTTTCCTGATGGAACTGTCAACTTGAGAAACTACACAATAAACCCACACAAAAATAAAAATTAACACTTTTACAGTAGCAGCACAAGAGAATACTTCCACTTGCCCAGCCATAAACAATAAAGGTGAAATTTATAGTTATCTGACATTATAATGGCTTATTGTAACTTAATTGACCTAAAAATAGAGATTCTGAAATATGAAAATCACCATGAATAGAGCAAGCAGTAATAAATGTTATCAAACAGCATACACTGTATTCCTTTTAGCTTGCAATTACATCTTTTGCTTTGTGTCTTCTGCTCTCTGACCTGTTACAGCTTCCCTCACGAAGATGCTGCACGATGCAGTATGGATATACTTAAGTACACCATGAGTTTCTGTTACATGCCAATTAAACCCTCTCTTTACTACCATGCATTTTTGATCTGAAAACCAAGAATACATTTCCTACTTTTCAACTGCATTTATTTCAAACAGCACAGATGACATGACCTAATTTCTCTCAATGTTTCTCTACCCTAAAGAAAAAGTTATCTTAAGAGGACTTACATTTGTGAGGGAGACAGTGCAATGACAATGGTCAGGATCATAAAATTAATATTAATGTACAACATGTCTACTTACTTTCTATATAATAAATTTATTTTTATGCCCTCTATTACTCCACACATAGATGTAAATACTATAATTGTTGTTAAAAAATTACTCTGAGTCTCATCTACTGGTAGTTGTAACTATCAGCATATTTTAGGAAAACAGAAAGCAAATTAAAGAAATGACAGCTTTAGCATTAACTGAGAAAATTTCTACTGCAGACAATCATGATAATGTTAAAAAAAAATCACAGATGCACACATACACACACACACGTGTGGGTGGAAAGGAAGCAAGATAAGGTGCAGTCACATTTTTATTAGACTGGCGAGGGCAATGATGGTGCCCAAGTACTACAGGGAGCAAAGCAGAGACCTACACTACTTTCCATCCCAAAACAGGGAATCGTGGCAGTGGTCCTCTACAAACAATACTTTTCAAGTGGGGGTTATAAACTGATTCCAATGTTAGAAAACGCAATTTTATGGGGAAGAAATTTTCAAGTAACAGATGCACTTATTAAGGAGTTGATCTTTTGTAAACAAATTGAGATTGCCAGAAAATGCACACTACACATCTAGTCAGCCTCTGAACCCTCAAACGGAAATGACAATACAAGATCCTTTCAGTGTTAATGGATATATCCCACGAATTTTCTTTTTATCAGCTATAAGCTATTCCTGATGAAGTTATACACAGATGAAAAATTAGTGTCAACCTTTACCAACAGAGCAATGCTTTGCTAAAAAAAACCCCAATCAAACAAAACCAAAACAAAAATCCAACAAATCCTTTCTATTCCAAGTAATATTACACCATAAAACACGTGACATTTACCTGTCTTCCTCATGTACTCTTTTGTATTTACCTTACTGGTTAGAATACAAGAAAAAAAAAAATCCCTAATTTGTTTCACATCATTTCTTATTTCAGCTTTATTCTAAACCAAGTCCTTTAATTAACTACAGCCACTAGATGGCAATGAAGACCTGTAAGAAACAAGGCGTAACCCACTGATGAAGAGAAAACAAGCCTCTTAAAGCACTCTTTTTGAAGCTGATAAAATTTTAAGTTTTAACCAAACTACGAACATGAAGAAAGAGTGTGGACACTCACAATTTGAATTAGTTTTCTTATGTATCTGCCTCTTTCTCAGCCTTCAGACATAGACAGCGACACTCTTGGGGCTTTTTAACTTCATATTTACAGTTCCAGAAACTCATGTATAGAAGAGATTAGCTATGAATATTCTATCCAATATAGAAAAAGTGAACCAGGTTTGAGCTTTGGAAACACTGTATTAAATCAGGTAATCATCAAAGGAGAGAACTATATTCCTTCAGTCAATTCAGACCAATCAATACACAGAAAACGCAGTACTTCAAGTAGAGAAGTTACCCTAACTGAACTTGCCAAGAAGCAAGGGCTTAAAGCCAAATAAGATCGGCTCATGTCATTGCTACCTAGTTCTAATGCACTCAGTGCTCTCCTCAAACTACAGGCTTCTGTCACAAAGGTTTGCTTGTTCAAATCATCCAAGTCATCCCTGTGTTCATCTTCTAGAAGTCTTTGCCTTCAGGAGAATTGACATGTTTCTACCAGCTAGTTATTTTATATCCAGAGTGACTTTAGACGGGAAGTTTCTCCTTTGTATCTGTTGATCAATTCCAAGTTGGTCAAGTAGGAGGTGTGTTTTGTCAATTACCCACATTGTTCTGAGAATGAAACTGCTCAGCAATCTTCCTTCAAAGGAGATGAAAGACTAACACCACCTACTAAAAAACTCAATGGGACAATGAACAAACGAAAAATCATGGGGTACTACAGTGCTAAGGACGAAGCAGTGGAGCCATGGGGTAAGTCCTGGAAAAAGCTGTGCTCTCAGTAACAAATTTTGTCCAGAGGACAGGCACATTCATTTCAGCCAAAGGAAGTGTTTGATCAGAAATTAAGGGAGCTCCTTCACTAACAGCTATAAAACAAGATGTGGCTACTGTGTTCTCAAGCTAATCAGCAGTGATCATGTTTAAACGCTGAACAGCAGAATACAAATATCAATCTGGCTCGTACTCTTTAAATGAACTATGCCTCGGAATCCAAAACACTTCAGTCCTTTAAACTGCTGAATGTTCAGACTGTTCAGACTCGAGAGAAGTCTCAGGGAATGGTAAATATGGAAAAAAAAAAATACATCAAGCACAAGCCAAACCGGGACTAAACATCATCTGAGTCTCTATGAGCTGAATGCCTTTGAAAGGTGACAGTCATCCAACAGGAAACATCAGGCACAAAGTCTTAAATTCAAACTAAGGCCCAACCCTGAGCTTCTTACATCCTGGCTTCTTTATTAAGCTAAAAACCATTCATCTTGTGAAGTGCAAGGCTTATATGAAGGGTCAGCTCAAAAAAGTCAACTCTCTTCATTCCTATTACTACTTAAAAGTATCAAAAACTCTCAAACTAACCTAGAAAGTCTGCATCCACACACCTGGAATAGTGTTACTGTGATGCCTATTTAAACCAGACCTCATTACTACCATCTACAGTGAGTTTTCAACAGAGTATTTCACCATCTATTAACCATCATGAAAACAATGAAAGGTAGTTATTGTGTTAACCTTTTAATTATGATGTGCAAAGTTTTTTAATGGCAAGTATTTTCTATGACCTTGCAACAAGTAAGACTTAAATAAAGACTGGAACAAGAGGTGAAGCTTGTCTAGGTTTTTTTAAGTTCTCTATTTACTTGAAAGAGATGTTAAGAAAAATTCAAATTTAAGAAATAATTCCTTTTGTAACTAGAATTCCTAGTCACAAAAGTAATACAAATTAACTTATTCTTTAAGGTCCAAAAATGAACCAGACTATATTTATGCCATAATGAAGCCCCATGGAAAACAGGAAATTTCTTCATAAAAACGGGTATGAAATAAGTTTCTTTCTATAAAGAAGATGTATGCAAATCAAAACGCTTCAGAAATGGTAGTGAATGTAAAAATGATGAAAACTTGACGTCCAGTTGCATAAAGCAGCATTAAAACTTTACTAATTTTGATTAGTCCAGAAATAGGAAGAAACAAAGGCCACATTCTGGTATAAATATTTAAAAACACACACACACAAAAAAGGAATATATTAATCATTCCGTTTCACTAACTACCTTAGGACACGCATGGATCTAAGCATTTAATAACTGGCACTTTATGCTGTTAACAACAGCACATCATTACTGATGCTGACAGTCTGGGAACTAGCAAAACAATATCAGAGGCAGTCTACACGGTATGTTAAAGCTTAGGTAAAACTAAAATATTTTGACTGAAAAAAAATGAAACTTTAGTATATATAGGACAAGAAGGAACAGGCAGAAACTGATGCACAGAAGTTCTACTTGAACATGAGGAAGAACTTTCTTACTGTGCGGGTGACTGTACATTGAACAGGTTGCCCAGGGAGGTTGTGGAGTCTCCCTCACCAGAGACATTCACGAACTGTCTGGACACAATCCTGTGCCATGTGTGCCATATGCTCTAGCTTGGACCAGATGTCCCGCTGTGGTCCCTTCCAACCTGATTGATTTGGTGACTGATTCCCCACTTCATTTCATACCCATACCACAATAGCAATCATTTCAGCACTGTACTATTTGATAACCAACAACCAATTATTTTCATTCTTGATCTTCGTTTGCGAAGTTCTGAAGTGTTCTATACTCATTTGACATTTCCATTCTTAAAGAGGTGAATCTGAGATAACCTGCATGAACAAATGCAGCTGTGCTAAGACACTGAACTGAACCTCAAAAAGTGTGGTAAAAGAATGCTTAATTTCAGTCAGCAATTGTTTCAAGCAGTGAGAAACCAATGATCGGGTTACCAAACATTGCCACTGCCTAGGTAAGGTAGGTGCCATGGTAAAGCACCAGGTAAGTATACACACATATGGAACTCTACAGGAATTTATGGAAATACTATGGAGAGCACACAGGAGCTTTCAGAAAGCATTACCAAATAACAATTAAGAGCTTTGCCTTGCATTCCTGAGAACACTTCTGTAAGTTTTCCAAACAGTAATGAAACTTTTAATAATCAAAATTACATACTTTATCTTTTTATTTTCTTCTTTCTTTTGATGCAATTTGTTCTCCAAAATAATGATACACAGGACAGCTTTGCAAAACATTCCTCAAGAACTGCTCTGGCCTCAGGAGAAGAAAGTTACAGATATATTGTTTAGAAAGTCACTTTCTCACCTGCAGACACATCCCTTATTTTTGGGGAGTAATATGCTGAACTCATCTGCAGTGATGAGTTAACTATGCAAATCTTGAATGACAATACAATCTGAGGAGATAACAATCAGAGGTTTCTATAGGATCATGATAAATCTTTTTGGCTGTTGAGTTTGCCACAAAGGGTTACAGTTATCTACTACTAGTACGGCCTGGCATTGCAACCCTTTTGCATTTAAACATGGCAGAGAGCAAGAGCGCTGCAAATACACTTGTCTGCTTTAGTGCCCTTCCTCCTTCACTGACTTCTTACTTGACTCACATCAAGAATTTCAGAAAGATCTAAAAAGCACTTTGAGTAAACAATTCCATGGAGCTGCAGAATCTGGACACTGCCCAAAAGAAAGGACCTGAGAAAGACAAATGTTCATGCACAGAATACTGAAAAACAGTTCAAAATATAGTCTGTATCTCTGATTCACAGGCATCAGAAAGTGTGATTGAGACAGGTAGCAACGAACAGAGAAATCTGCAGGTTTAATTATAACATTTGTGTTTTTTAACAGTCGCATAAGTATCTTAAATGTCTAATCTCAAAGCTATAAAAACATAATGCAACAGGACTTACATAAGAATGGCAAAAGAAAGGCTGAAACTTCAAAACCATTAATGTGCTGAATATGTGTTCTTTTCATGGTGAACAAGTATTAATAATACAAAGTATCTGAAAGCTAACCCAATACTGCACTATTCTAGTCAAATGTCAATAGAAAAGCATCATTTACAATTAAAGTAGGCTGTATTGCATCATTAGAGGTCTAGAAACCCGCATATGAACGAACTTTCTATTTGCTTCTACAAGTCATGCAATAACAACATCACACAGGGAAGACTGCAAGAGAAGACTGCAAGAGAAGACTGCAGGAAAAAGCATCTTTGCCTAAAAAGCATTCATTCTCACATATTCCTGCAGACTCTGTCCCTTAGAAAAGTATCTACAATTGCAACATGTACTATATTGATTTTTGCAAAGGAATATTTATCAAAAATACAGTCATGATTGACCTATCATTCTTTTTAAATCTAATACAAATGTGATTCAGAAAATTACCTTACTGAAGCTAGCAATTTCCCATTCATATTAACTTGAAATTATTCAGGAAAAAACTCCTCTACAAATATTCACTGTTAATCACTTCATATATTCCAGAATTAAAATGGAAGGTTTAAAATGAGAATGATTTTACTTCAATGCAAGAAAACCTTCACCCACAGACAGGAAACCTCTTGGTAGAAAACAAGCATCACTCCATTGAATGCCACAGGTTTGCAGCACTTGTTATATAACTACATGATTTAGGAGGAAGCATTTTATGTTTCTTCAGATGACAGTGTAATCTGAGGAATTCTGCAAAATGCTGTGCACCTGACTATACACTGTAGTTTCCTTAGCTGGCAGCTGTAGAGAGACTTAAGGAAAGCATAAAAACTTACCTTTTTTCATTTCCATATGATTTCTGCGCAACTTTCGCATGGAGTATTAGCACTGTTTGGTCACCTCGCTCCTTCAGATAATTTCGCATTGCTTCCCTAAACATTCAAACACAATATAAGCTTTGAAAGTTTTTTGGTTTTGTTTGTAATACAAAGACAGCTTTAGGGGGAAAAAAAACCCGAAGGACCTGAAATTCCAAAAAGGTCACCACCATTAACAGGGTTAAGATGTGTTAGATTACTGTTTAAGACAATTACATGGGAAAAAGAAGTAACTACCTTGCATGAAACTAGCAATATGGGGTCTGCGATCATTTACAATTACTACATTTTCCAGAAAAAAAATATGTTTGTGATGTAAAATCACATCAATGCCAACAACAACACCATGTTTGAAGTCCTATTTCATAAAGTACCGTGCCACAAATATCTGAGCAGAACACACTTTATTGGTTACATATTTTCTTCATAACCAATTTAATATCTCACAATAATGACAAACTGTTTAAGCTTTTAACCAAATCAGTAGAACGCTGTATATACAAGTTTTCTTTTGGTTTTGAAGATACTAAGAAAAATTTACACTCTTATTGTTCAAGCATATTTTTCCACCTAGTTTTCTAGAGAAAATGTCTACTTCCTGCATACAATCAGGTAAAAAAAAATATTTTTTTTTAAATTTTTATTGTTCATCATCACTGTAATTACAGATGTTATATAAATGCTGTAATCACCTCAAACACACCAACAATTCCTTGAGAGAAGCGAGAGAACAATAACACCCAATCACTCTTCTGTATAATAATCTAACTCTTCATTAAGCAGCATGCCAAATTCATCACCCTAGGGATCAGCTGTGCTGGAGTGCTGGCAGGAACACAAGTTCCTGAAGGAGCATTTGTGGGTTGAATGCCCACCAATGCACGCATCTTCAAAGTCATCTACTAGAGAAATTAATTATGAATTTATTGGGAATTTATATGAAAGGATAAAACCCTACATTGAGATTTTTCATTTGGTTGTTTGGATTTTTGTCTTTTTTCTGTGAACTGCACCAGCTATTGAATTCCCTTAGGACAGATCTAGAAAACTAAACATTTCTAGCAAGAAAATGATAGAAGATAAAAAGCAGTATTTTATTAACTAGACCTTTTCTAAAAGAAATTCCCACATAGAGTTTCATACAGAAAAGTAAGCAGATTGAGCCAGGGTTAGGTTGGACAACAACAACTCAGCTTTGTTAATGATATTTTACAAATTCTTGTGTTTGTCATGCCTGCATAAGACATGATTAATGTCTAGTGGTTAGTGTGCTGATTTTCTGTGTAAATAGCAGGATATAACAACAGAGAAAAGACTTGAATTGCTGTTTTAAATTCGGACTAACTTGATCTATTTACATTTGACATTGGTAAAACTGATGTTTATCCATGAAAGCATGGCTAGAGAACTATCTCAAAGCCCACAGACTTACTTATTTACAGCCATTGTTTAAGAATATATTTTAAACCACAAAACATAATTCTCTGTGAAATTATTATTATACATTATGATATGTATTAGCTGCATTTAAGTTGTTTAAAAACTTTCAATATGACAATTTGAAATATTCTATTACGAGTAGTATCATACTAAATTAGGAATATTTCACACTCAAAAGTTTTGACTTGACTACTATTAAAGAAACTACTCAAACCCAGCAATCCACACAGAAAACTGCTTGGTGCTATCTAATCTTTATTTAGCATTGTATGAGGAAGAAAATTTGTTTTCTACTGGTCTATTTCTACAGGGGATTTGTACAAGCCAAGCTTCTGTGAGAACTAGTGATGTTCCCCCTCCAGCCCATCCCATTGGTATCTTACATGACATTGTACATTATTCAATCTTAAAACTCTTCATGAAGGTAGTACCATTACAGTTTACATCTAAAACCAACAAACATAGTATGAATAGAGTAGTGTTGTTCTGCTGGGGCTTGCACGACAATGAACAGACTATTAGTCAAACCAGATTGCATGTAAACAAGAAAACCCACAACCATTTTCCAATAATTGAAATAAATGCTTTTAAGGGTTTACAGATACATTTTCAGCATTACATGAACAAATCAATCTTAAAACTTTGTGTGACAGCTGTTCTGTTTCAGCAGCTTATTCTTCAGAGGTAAGTTAGGTTGCTTTTTTCCAGCCTCTGTCATCACAGGAAAGGTTTTCAAACTGCTGCTTTGAAGGATGGCTGGCACTTCTGCCATGCCTACCCTGTATTCAGGAAAGAGCAACTAGCATACCTAGTAGCTAAACCCTGCACATGCAATTCAGAATAACTACAGAAAATTGAAAACTTAGTTAAAAGCTCTCACTGCATAGTCTGGTTTTTTTTTTTTTTTGGTCGCTTTTTTTAAATCATAGAAGATATATTCTATTTTTGTTCATTTTTTTAAAAACGAAGATAAATTCTATCAGTAACTTTACAGTGATAATAACAGCTGTTACTACTCAAGATGGAAAGCAGCTCATTACTTAAAACATAGTATCTTCAAATATCCCTGAAGACTGGCAGGCCCACAAGAAACCACCATGTTTGTTCAATTACTTGCAAGTCAGTATGGATCAATTTTGCATTGAAATGAAGTTTAATGATGACAAGCTAACCTAAAACTTATCCAGAAATGCAGTGAGACAGATACTCACAACATAAAATGTAAATGCTCCCTCCACCCCATGTGCTAACATAAGGTATTATGTCATTCAAAACAGAGATTGTCAGGGTGACAAGAGGCTTCCTCTATCACCACACAAAACTATAAAACAAATGGCACATCCTTTTTTGCTTTCAAGCAAACAGTGGATTTTAAAGCCAGGAGCTAATTATAATTGTCACAGTTTGTGGCACAGAATAATAAATATTTGCATAGACTGTTACAGCAGTTTGAAAAAAGAAGGTGACTACTTAACAGTTTATGGTGTAAATACTTCCCAGGCAAGCCAGGAGCAAATCAAGCGCTGTACTCCAGTCACTCTAAACACCTTCAAGAATGGATTGACTTGACAGCTCTACTTGATATTCTCTCTGATTATCTGGGTTTCACCAAAAATTGGTTGAGATCACTCCTTGACAGCACCGTGTTCAATTCTGGCAGCAAACAGTGTTACTTTACATGACCTCACAAGACACTTTTACCCAAAAAACAAATCAGCTCGTTCCTGAAGACTAAAAAATAAGCAGATGTATATCCTACTGAATAATCTGCAATAACTGATACGTAAAGTCAACACCATTTCTAAAAATGCATTTTGAGCTTCATATTAAAAATACACCACTCTGTTAAAAATTGTACTTCTGGCTGCTGATTGTACATATAAATGAAAAATTTTGATATTTAAAATTTTAGGGTTAGCAACCCACAAATTTTTAACTTAATTTTTCTGAGAATGAAAAGGGTAACTTCAGAAAGTTGTTAAATACAGAATTTCTTTAATGCTTACCTCGTGAGCCGTTTCGGTTGAGGTCGCTCTCCAAATTTCCTGAAAAAAGAAGTAGTTGCTAATTTAAAACAAAAGTGTTTAGTCATAATTTTACAGCAAGATACTATGCCAATTCCACAATTTTTGATATTGTATTAGAATTTGATGTCTTTTCTTTGTAATCTCCTAGATAGATCACTATTAAAATATTAACCACCTCCTTGCAACAGTTTTCCCCACAACAGCAGAGGCTTTTTTTTTAGCTGAACAGTAGATAACTTTCTTTGTTGAAGTCATACTTGCTCTAAGAATCACTTTTGAAAAGGTCAGATACCACAAGAATGAAAAGAATCAGAAGATCTTTGTCACAGAATTGACCAGCGGTGCCAACAACAAGCAGTTATTATCAACAAACAGAAATTAACAGACATATCTGTGTTGACAAATCACAGTGAATGTTTTCTATCAGGACAATTTCTCAAAAATCTGTTTTTCCTTCATGACTTCTTACAAAAAGGATGACAACGTTTTCATACATGCCAGTACAGAATTACAGGAAAAATCTCTCCTGTGGAATGCAGCCAAGCTAGATCCATAAATAGCCTGCTATACACTGAACATTTTTTCACCATAAAGTGTTTTGAGACAGCTGTACTTCTTTCAGTGCTTCAACACCATTCTTGAGAGAGAAAACCCTCTTTACACCAGGTTAAGAATTTCCACAAAAGTCTTTATTTACATAAGAAACCAAATTAACACACGGCAGATGTATTTTCATTATCAAAAACACCCTCAGATTAAACTAAAACGGTCAAGTAAAAGAGCTGAAAAAAAGGAAGGCTGCACCCAGCAATGTACAAGTTAAACCTGGTGAGGAAGTATAACCACAAGCTAAAATGATGACAAAGTTAGGAAAAAAAACCCCCAAGAAACCCTCAACACAAAACCAAAACAAAACAGCAGGCTTAGCTTAACACCTTTTTGCCTAAAAATAAACAAAAACATAAGAGACCATGCTTTTGCAGCCAGTGTTCATAAATATCTCTATGACTTGCCAAACTCATTTTATAAGTGGGCATAGCTTTCCCTTTATGCTTCCTGGATAGGGAAAAAGCCCTTTCCTACTATTGTCCTACAACAGTGTTGGAGGCTCTTTAGGACAAGAATGTGATCATTAAGTGATGTGACAAGAAATTCCCCTGTTCATGCAATGGCTCTGTCTTGGACTCTACAGCAACTGGTGGTGGAATGATCTCATATATTCCAATTTAATTTCAGTAATCCTGGAAATGTACAAATACATAACTATTACCATTTATATAGTTGAGCAAAATAGTACTCTCCTGAAAAGGCAGTGACAACATTCAGCAAATTTTAAAATTAGATTTTCAAGACTTGAGAGATAAGTCTTCTAAAATACTGGTAGTCCACTCTACACAGAGGAATTGAATAAATGACACAAAGTCAAATTTTTTTTTCAGCTTAAACAATGAAATAAAAATTTATTTTTCCAACCAGACATAAGTTCCCTTCATGTTTTACTTTGTTGTTGTTAGTATACTGTTTACTCCTCTGGCTTTACTTCAATTCTAAATGAAACAAGGATACCAGAATTCTTGTTGCGAGATTTGTTGTTATGTATTTTAAATTTTGAGGTCTACTGGCTCAAATTTCATTTATATTTTTATCTGTGGTATGCATTACTGCACCGTCATATCTGTAATGCAGAAAGGTAACCAAAAAACCCAAACAGCTTTGCAGTTTGGCAGCAGGAAAGTTGTATCCAAAGCCTTGCTCACTTATCTTTTTGGGATCTGCCTAGCTTGTCCTCCTGAGCACACCTGTGCCTCTGATTTTCCCTGGATAACAGTGTGAGTAGGTGTGTATCCCACCTCCCCCATACTATCTATGTAGTTGCTGTTCTCCCCTGAAGACCCAGAATCATCCTGTTTGGCAGAGGGTTCCACTGTCTGTGACTCACTGACTAGACAACAGATTACCTTTAAGCAATACTCTATAAGCAACATCCCTATGGATTATTTCCCTGCTTTTGAGCACAACTCCTGTCTTTGTTTCAATCCCTCTGCACATTTCAAATTACAAAAAAAATTAAGAGGTGCTCATTTTGCAGCAAAGAAGGCATTAAGCACACAACACTTACACTGTAGCCAACAGATTCAATCCAAGATGAGGACCCTAGTAAACCAGAAACTGCATTAACACCAAAAAACCCTTAGAAACAAAACCTCATACTGCCCTATGGCAACAGGTACCATTGCAGAACTCCTGAGTGCAGTAGATACATTCCCCTTGCACATACACTTAATTGCTAAAAAGAGTTGTACTGACAAGAGATCCACACAACACAGTTGCAATTGCAGAAAAAAAATAAACTCCATCTTTTTCTTTGGTCAAATCCTGAACATACAACACAGAGAAAAGTACCAAAATCCCCATTCCTCAGAATCAGAGCTAAAACACTGAGATGCACAGGGCAAAAAGGGCAAATCTGGAGATGCACAGGGCAAAAAGTCTGATCTGATGCTCAGTGCAGTACCTTTCTAAATCATATACTAGCTCTCCCCAGCCTCCACCACACAAAATAGTTATTTATGTCACTGTAATCAACTTGGGAACACATATAAATGCTACCCTTAGCAACATGAACCTTTCAAAGAGATGATATAAACTAAATTTGGTAGATCTTTTATTACTCTTTCAATATACATTAGGGAGAGGTAGAATAGGAGGAAATTGCACCTTGATATTTCCTTTAAGTCCCATTTTAACTGTTTCTAAATTAAGTTCAGCTACTTTTCCTCAATAATGTTATCTTAACAGATGACTGATGGTTATGCACTCTAACCATGGTGTCAATGAACAGCACTTTCCTGCATCATCACAAAATCATTTCAAAGATCCCATAAATACTCACTTCCCTAGCTCAACAGCAATAGTCAGAGAAGTTGGAATTCAAAACTGATTAAGAATGAAATAGGAAACAAAAATATGGCCGTGTTACAGCATTATTCTGCTACACCCTCACAATTCTGAAAACTTGCAGCAGTGGAAAGAAGTTATCTCAGAGTAATAAAAGCATGAAAGACAGTATGAATAATCAATAGTTTTCATATGCAATTGGCTAAAACTCCAGCCTTCAGTGAGAATGAGAGCACAACAGAAAAGTGACAAACCTAAAAGATCTAAAAGACTGATAAAAGATATGCAAAATGTGGAAAAGAGATAGTTATTCTCTCTCTGTCTCACAAGCACAGGGATTGGGAAATACATCCAGTATTGAAAATTTAATTTTAGAATCTTTTTTTCCCTTGCCCTACAAATACAAAACTAAGTAGTGAAACATACTGCAAGAGAATATTGTGGAGGCTGAAACCAGAAGTGGGCCCAAAAGATTAAACAGAAGTCTGGTACAGAACTCCATTAGACTCTATTAAGTATAATGACCTGTTTTTTACAACTTTGTTCTCAGGAAAACCTAAACTATGTTCCGCCAGCAGCAAAGCAAATAGCATGAGTTAAAAAAACCCAAACCAGTCTATATTTACCCTGTCTTTCATATTCTTTCGTTACTCAATCTGATGGCTAGCAGGCATGGGCCAGTATGTATACTCCCATGAACCAGACATATTCCAGAGCAGCAACTGCATCCAGGATGCCACATTTTCAGTCACACTACAAAACTCAAATACACAAACAAGACAATTTTTTTTTTTTTAAATAGTATCCCATGTATTTCATTTAATAGTTCATCTGGTTTACTCTTTCCATATGTTTGCAAACTGATGTAGAGATGTGTACTGACAATACAACCTGAAGGACAGAATCTATCAGCAACTACTACACAGAAGAAAAGACTGAGTCTTTTTAGTTTATCTGATGTTAAGACAGATGAAAATGCAAGAAACACATTATATCTATGGTTTTGTACTAAATGACAGCCACTACACAAGCTGTGATTGTTGCTATTTCAAACTTTCATATTTGACTGGCATGTTGAAAAATAAGCCAGTTCAGACATTATAAGGTTACCTGTCAGATATGACAGAGACTGCAATACTTTTCTTGTGTAGGTTTTCACTGTTCTGGAATTTATTTTTATATTCAGTATTTCTGTTTCTCCTTTCTTTCATCTTGAAAATATGCAGATTGATGAATAACAAAAATATACAGGTGAGGAAAGTAAAAATGTATCATAGTTCTCTTCTTACAGTGGTTATTAGACAAGATAAGTATATACAATTTGAAGCCCTAATTACAGGTTTTAAATCATTGTATCTGAATGCTCACCAAGTTTCTTTAATTTCATGGGGATTTTTAATTTTACTGTCAAGACTAAGTGCTCTTTCAGGTGTCCTGTATTGGGATTCTAGCTGTACAGTCAAGTTGCTGTTCCGTTCACATCAGTTCAAGCTGTATTCTAATAGTATTCCCTAACACACTGTACTGGAAACATGAGTGAGAGCATTAGTCACACCAAAATCATTTGCTATTGGAGCAAGTTATACTTGTCCTAATAATTCTTTTCACAGTCCTGTATTTTTTTTCCAACTACCAGTTAGTAGTCTATTATTTCCTGTGTTTTGTCTTCTGATACTTCGCATAAATTAATTTCACTTCCACATTTTGCACAGTAGGCATAACTCTTTCTTCAACATCATGTCCCAAATCATTCTTCTTTTCAAATCTATACTTTTCATTTAGCAAGTCCTGGTTTGTCATTTAAACTTCTTTTCCCCATTCACAGAAATGGAAGTGAACATATTCTTTCTCCTTTCATCTTTTTACTTCCCTTCAAGAAAGTATGGAAGTTAACAAGTGAAGTAACATTAATCTTATAAGTACAGTAAATAGTTTTACTCAAACTTTTAATATTCTTAGGTTAGGTAAACACATGGCACAATAAACAGGAGAAGTTTCAAATGTTTTCAGACAATAACAGAACGTGAAATCCTATTTGGAATTCATAGGTCAGATACAGTATGTACTATAATTTTCTATGGCTGCAGGAGTATGAATTTTCACTGTTTTCAGCACCAGGAGCACAAAGATACATACAAAGAAAATCTATCAGTAGTTGTATATGTATGCCTTTACCAAACATGTTAAACTTTTTTTTTTTGTTATACAGTCTTATTTTTGGACATAACTGTTGCGGCTCATTTTTTTATTTTTTATTCAATGGTTATATGTGTCAAGTCAACTTCGGATGCAAAAATAAATAAATGAAAATTAACCAAAACAGTTTTGCCATTTACAAGAGAAAGAGTTATGAAAAAAAACCTCTACAAAAATCACATGCTATCCTATCCTCAACTTCGACTGAAGATCTGTGGTCACTGAACAGCTCTAGCATCCTCCTTCATGCAATATGAACTTCACATTTTTCCTGTATTGGTCTTCAGCCAAGAACATCCTTCTAACAGTCCCTGAGAAAGACCATTCACCTTTATGTACTGAGCACGGAAGCCCTAAAAAAATATTTCCACAACATACAGAGACAAACTTCAGCAATTAGGTATTCTATCTTCACTTGGCCTACAAACCACCACAATTTTTGGCATCTAGTCGGAATAGCATGGATCTTTCTGTAAATGGTCTCCAGAGAAGCAAAAAGCAAAAGGGAGTTGTCATATTTGACTACAGTAGAAACAACAGCTGAGCAGAAAGCAAGCATGTTGGAGAGGCCAACATGGGGAAGCAGCAGAAACACTGCAGACTAGGAATAGGAAGACATGAGCTGCAAACTAAGACTTGCTAAATGAAAAACATGGATCTGACACCATTACGGGAAATGGGGCACCAGAAAAATCTGTGGCAAGGCAAAACATTCAAATTTAATTCTGGAATATAAAAAGCCTAGTAAAAATACAGTATAGTTATTGTTTTCTCTGTCAGATTTTTTTTGTGACAGAAGTTTCCCTGGTGTCTTAAAAATTTCAACACTGAAAATAAAAGCAAATACTTTCCTTACCCTGAGGAATCAAAAAACATATTATCCAAAACCAGGTTGCCTGGAAAACTGGTAAATGCCCCATCCTTAGAAACATTCACTGGTCGGGGTTCTGAGCAACCTGATCTAACTGAAGATGTCCCTGTTTGTTGCAGGGTATTTGGACTCCATGTTCCTTTCAAAACAAATATCCATGTTTTGAGATCTCTATTTCCTTTCTGCCTTACACAAGTATAAAGATGATCATGTGGTGCTTAGCTGCCCATAGGTAACTAAACCAAACGGATACGTACTTCCCCCTTGCCATTGGATGGGTGAAGACAAAAGCATGAATAAAGAGCAAGAAAACTTGTATGTTGAGATAATAAAATTGTTTAACATACACAGGAGAAGTGGAAGAAGAGAGAAACAAAGTGAAACGAGCCAGTCACCACCACCCATGATCGATACCAAACCACTCCCTAAGCAAAAGCTGGGTAACCTCTCTAAATCCCACTTCCCTGCAGTTTATTGCTGAGCATGACATTATACAGCACGGAATATCTCTTTAGTTTGTTTGGATCACATGCCTGCTTGCATCCCCTCCCAGTATCTTGTATCCCCCTTAATCATTGTGGGGGGACAGACACCAGACAGACTGAGAAAGAGAGAAGGCCTTGATGCTGTGCAAACACTGTTCAGCAAGAGCTAAAATATCAGTGTGTTATCAACACTGTTCTAGTCACAAAGAACACAGCACCATAACAGTTGCTATGAAGAAAATTAACTGTGTCCCAGCCAGAACCAGTACAATGAGAAAAGAAAAATGGATGCTTTCTGCATGGGGAGCAAATGCCAGATTTTAAAAAGGCACAGAGTACCAGTTCATTGGAAAAGTTTCACCTCCAAACATCTGACTGCCAGATCATTTCCAACTAGACCTATGCAATTGTTGGTGCTTTTGACTGATCTAGCAAAGGCTTTACATCATTCCTGAACATCAAAATCAATTCTATATTAGCCTTCTTATATCATGGTACATATCATGGTATTTGCAGAACTCTTTAACAGGCTACAAGAGATGACTATAATACCTCAGTATGGATTTTGGAAACAACCCCCAGAGAAGTATCACAAAGAAACTTCCCTGGAAGTTACCTCGCACTATTCAGTTCAATGGTTTCAGTTCCGTCTTCCAGAGCACAAATGTTTCATCATTGTCATAAATAAGATAGGGCAATCACTAATCTAGGGCAGCATAAGATCCAGAGTATTAAACAGAGAAATTAAATACAGATTAAAGTGACTAAGAAAAGATTTTATTTCCTCAGAGGAGATCCAAGGGAAACAATGCTTGAAACAGGAGGAGTCTAATAAAAAAACTTCAGATTTTCATATAGTCTTTGGCAACATCTCAGAATACATTATGCAATTCAGAAAGAAAGAACGTAAGAAAACCCAACTTCTGCTCTCAATGATGTGAAGTGACAATGAAGTTTGTTAAGAGGCTCAAGTTAGGTCCCAACATTTCTAATACCTGTCAAATACCTGGTTTTCATTCAAAGTTTGAGGATCAATTAAAAGTATTCCTTCTCAGCCACTAACAGAGACATCATCTGAGAGAAGTTGAAAGAGATGGATTTAAGTAGCGTGCTGGGACTCTATTTTCTGTTTTTCTTTTAATTGTCTATCCTCTGCCCATTTCCAGCTTCAACTTGCTTACCACAGACAAATTAGAGAAGAACTGAAGAAGCACTGAGGAAAGTTCATACTCACGGACTTTAAACATGCTTGAAATTATCAAAGCCAACATATGCAACAGTGCCCATGTACGGGACACACTGATCAGTTCTCAGGAGCAATCCCTTAACCTGGCATTTGCTAGAAATACTCCATTCAGATTGAATAGCATACTACAACCTACATGGTAAAACTCAGCTACTCCACATCAGACTTGTTTTGGATTTGCAGATTTCTGTATTTAGGATAACATATTACATCAACTGCAAAAGCAGACGTACATTTTAAAACACAGGATTTTCTGTTAATGTAGGCATACTTTTCTGTGCACAGATTTCAGTGAAGACAAGATGTAAATACTGAAAATATTTCTGTGCATTCACCTACACAGCCATAGTATACTACAAACATTTTAGAACAAAACTCCCAAGGGAAAAGATCATCTGTCACTAGAAAACATTTTCCCATCTGGCGGTTCCACAGACCCAAAGACAGTTCCTATGTATTAAAAAAAAGGGTCATTTATGATCCAGCATCAGCTGGCCAATAAAGACCACCACAACATTTCACATAGTGGTTGGATTCACATCACTACAAACATGTTTCCTGTTGGAGATAACTGCTGGATTTAATTTCTGTAAGTGTATCTTAAGTGTATAAGTGTATAATTCCACACTGATATCCTTTATATTTTAAATGAATCTGAAAATAGTAGTGCACTGCTATGATTTGTCAATGGTAAAAATGCAGAGCTTGAAAAAGTGATGATCTACAGGTTCTACACATGATTAAAAAGTCAAAACACCTCAAGGACACAATTTCTGAGATTAATGCAAAAGACATATAATTATATATATATTAATTTGGTTGACATGGAACTAAACACAAGCAATTACCTATGCTCAAACAGAACATTTCACATTTATCTCTTCCATCGATGAAGACATTAAATAAATAAACCATACAAAAGGCTAAAACAAAGCCTTCAAAAGGAAAATTTTATCTTCTCCAAAACAAAAATGGGTTCAATATACGCAAGTCTGGTCATTATGGGAAACAGAAACAGTTGCACTAACAGTAACATCCAGCACTAAACAACCACCACACCAGAAACACAAAATAAAGAACTAAAATAAACAAGCTTATATTGCCAAAAGAAAGGACAGATGACGAAGTAATTCTTACCCACTCTATACTCCACAGCCTACAATTGCACACAACCTTCATTCTTCACAAAGTTCTAAGCAAATAAACTTTTCTCAGGCAATCCCCCCTCCACGTCCCACAAGCTTTTTTGTTTTTTGTCCTCCACTGATTTTAGTAGGTTGTTGTAACTTAATGCCATACAGCCTAATGTGACCCAGCATACCCTGTGTTCCTAAGTATCTACATAGCACCATAGAGTAAAGAGTCTTCAAATCCTTAGATTTCTCACACCCTAAACACTCCGTGGTCTTGTTCGTCTATAATAACACACAGCTGAGGTACAGAAACTGCTGAAGAAATGACACCTATCTCCTGCTGCTCCCTCCAGACACAGCTATGTTTATAAGCATGATCCCCCCTGAGGTTGATGAAGTCAAACTGATTGACAGCTTCCAGCTCCCCATCACAGGCTGGTTCATCCTTCAAGATGAACACATGCACTAACAGAGTCCCATGCAGTCATCAACTCACTCTCACTTTTGCCTGCCAGCAGCACTTAGGCCCTGATTTTCACTAGGGTCTCTAATGTAACAAATATTGCTATAAAGACTTTGTCATGAAGGTTACAGTTGAATTAAAAGCTAACCAATTTTTAAAAATACAGTTTTCATATTCATATACAATGAACCAATCTCAGCCAACTTGCTTCAAAACACTACCGACACAAGATACCCTCTTTCTTATCCATCCTACAAAAGGACATAAAATTAATTAAAACCTCACCAGTCAAGAATGTCTAATGCACATGGACAATGGATTTCTACTACTCCTGAAGTCCCCTTTCTGCTCTGTAAAGAGTGAATGATGGGTGGTCCAACTGCACTGTGACTCTTTGGAAGTAGGGGCACAGCAGCCCCTGAAATCACAAAACCAGGAAGTTTTTGCTCAATACACAGAACATTCCCCCTCTTCAATAACAAAAACAACAAAAAAAGACCCACCTGCTCCAGGGTGAATGGCACCAACCATGCACTATCACATCTTTGTACTGCATGATTCTGTATTGCCCCTGATTATACTTAAAGAATATATGTCCTCCAAGACAAGGGAGCATGTTACGTGTTCAAAACAAGTCTTCCACTCTACAGCACTGTACACACTTTTGGCACTATGTCAAATAATACTGACAAAAACACAATAGAAAAAGCTCTGCTTCATTTAGTCACACCCTCTCACTGCAAGTCACTGGTTCAATGAGAAACTCCCTCTCCCTTTTCTGACCTGCTTTCATCCTCCCACATTGCTTTCATTATTGTCCTCTCTTTTCCAATCCCCATAAAATCACAGAAACACAACTGCAATTTAAATACAGCTTGCACTGTATCAGGAAGCAGGCTCACTTTTAAACAACTTACAGAAAGTAAACAAATTCACTTCTTTATAGCAGTCTACCTACATTTGGAAAAAACTCCATGCAGTAATCACTATACTAGTATATGACTTTAAAAGTCAAAGGTCTCGTCCAAACAGAACGTAATTTTAATCCAGACAGATTTCACACAATTCTGCCACACTAAGTGAGGCAAGGAAGCCAATAATGACAGCTTGTTTAATGAGGAAGTGCCTAAGCATACCCCTGGAGATGTGTTTTCCCTGGTTTTGCTTTTAGCTGTAGGTACCTGCAGCAACGAGCCAGTAGTCCAAAGATCTCAACTATACTAAAGAACTTACATAGTATCAACTTAAAGAATAAAGCCATTAAAATGTTGGAGTGGTGAAGAATGTTAAAAACATAATAAAACATTACTCAATTTATATTCACATGCTATTATTTATTTCTTATTAATTTCCTAATAACATTGGATCAAATGTTTAGTGGAAACTGCAGACTTGGACACATGTACCTTAGCAACTGAGCAAGTTATCAGCTTGAAAAATCAGCATGCTAACAGAATTCCAGTTCCTAAAACACAGTATAATTTGCTCAGCTATTGTAACTGCATAGGGAATGTGCTCATTAGGTTTTATCTTCATCTACTCAAACTAAAAAAGAATGAATACTTGGAGAAAGGAAAACACCTGCACATAGTTCACAAAATTGACTATTACAGTAATGGTGATACATAAAATCAGTTTGGCATATGATTCCACACAAAACATCCCACAGTCACAGCTTTCATTGACAATGACTGCTCAGCTTACTATTATTAGGACTCTTCTTGTACATCTAACACAGCAAGTTTTCCTCAGGATCTCAACTTGCACATCACCTTTGAATACATACTTCACAAGCAAATTTGACTTTATTTCCTAAGAAAGTGATTATGTGTCCCCTACTAAACTCTTATTTAAGTATCAGCAAGTCCTTAAAAAACAAGCAGTTACCTTTTAAGAAATTAAATTTCTAAATATGAAAAGAACAGAGCTATTGACTACCAAACCAGTGCTTTTTACAGTTACTATTGGTCCAAAACTGCAAATAAGATTTAGGCTGAAGAAATGGATTTTTTTAGAAGCATGAGGGAAAAACTACTAAATTATTATCTCTGTTGCCCAGTTACTTGAAAAAAAGTCACAAATTAAATATAAGAGGAGAC
The DNA here is from genome assembly GCA_013397935.1 of Dasyornis broadbenti. Classification (NCBI taxonomy): domain Eukaryota; kingdom Metazoa; phylum Chordata; class Aves; order Passeriformes; family Dasyornithidae; genus Dasyornis; species Dasyornis broadbenti. The sequence goes on from VZRN01000467.1 coordinate 443,159, forward strand.
TTTTTGGACCACTTTCCTGCTGATATAGGAACCCTGCACTATAGTATAGTACCTAAGGATTTGTTCAACTCTCATTTCAGTGACTGAATATCTGCAGTATTCAAAGACCAGTTTCCCCTCCATACATATAATTTCCATCCTTAACTGGAAGATAAGCACTGATCTTCTGTGCAGAAGGTAACTTTAAAAAAAGTGAAAAACAAGAAGGACAAAAACTTAAGGTTCACTGTTTTCTTAAGTGCCACTGTTCACTGTAATGCCAAAAATACATAATAGAAGGGGAAATTGTGAATGATTTTATAAGGAAGTGGTAAAGAACCATATTGAACTTGCAAAGGTGGAAGATTCTCAAAAAGCCAGACTAACTTCACCAAACATAAAGGTAAATATGTGTTTCTTTGGAACACCTCTTAAAGACATAACAGGTTCTTGACAGGGACTGTCATTGGTCAGCTTCAAAATTTCTAACCACTGCTCTATTAAAGTAATAGGATAATCACTCTTCCATGTCCTCTTCCTTAGCCTATACCCTCACAAACAAAAGAGCTTTATTACTACAGCAACTGCTTCCTATGAGCAGGAAAACAAGGAGAATGGACTAATCTGTCTCTAAGGGGCTTACTGTCCCTGCTCCAAGCCCTTTGACTAGCTTCCCCTGCACCACCTGCAGAGCTCAGACCTTCAAAAGGAGCTAACTCAGTCCATCAAACCAGCACACCACTAATACATAGGGAAGCAGGAGACAAGGAAACCAGTTGTGTTGGTTGCAGAAAACTGTTTGGTCACCTCAGCAAACTCAACTTTAACAGAAGCCAAAAAAGATTACACAGAAGGAGCAGCTAAGCAAGCCTGTAACCTCTCACGGGAAAGAACTATAATGCAAGAAAACACACAGAGGAATTCTGTAAGGAAAATTACTTGCAAAATCCAAGTACTAAGCAAAATTAAAAGATCTTACCAAGAGACTAACATCCTTAGTCCAAGTTTAGCTTAGGATACCTATAAGACTCTCATGCCAAGCACAGTCAGAACTTAATGCAAAATGACAGCTAAGTAAACTAACATCTCTAAGGTTTAAGCAGACCAACTCTGACAAGTCTTGCTGTGACAGTTTAAGTCACCACTCTCTCAAATGTCTTTCCCACCTCTCTGCTAGGTCAGGGCAAGCAAATGTGCTTGTGTCCCAGCTGCTCCAGTTCACAGTTGGACTGTGGCTTCAGAGGCAGCTGAGCTGATTTGTCACTGCCAAACAGGTCTTGCCTGGCAGCTTCCTGCAGCTGCCCTGACCTACCATCACACACCAAACTCCAGCACTTACCAGACCTTTCCACAGATAAATTCAAATCAGTAACCCAGAATGAAAACTATCTTTTTGGGGAGGACAGAGATGGATGGACGGAGGGATGGATGGAAAGTGAACTTCATTGATTCACTCACAAACCCAGTGCCAGCACCACTTCAGTGCAATCAACTGGAGATAGAACATGACATCCTACTTCAGTAGTAAGGCACTGTAAGAAACCTGGTGCACCTCTACCTTCAGTTTAGACCCTCTTCATTATATTTTAAATAATGTAAATAATAATAAGAAAAAGCCAACAAAAAACAGTTCATACATTCCTTTAGCTGGTCTCGTTTTAGGAACTGTAAGCTCTGACTGCAGAGCCTAGCCTTCCAAAGAACATTTCAAGAGCCATTTTTAAATATTTTTACTGTATTTTTACATTTCTAAAAAACATCTTTAAGGGATGGGGACAATTTCCTATCATCTCCCTCCTCCAGCAACTCAGTCATTTCAGTCAACTTTTTTATACAATTTTTTTTTTTAAACACAGTATTACTACAGTAGGTACCCTCTCCTTTCATTCCCTTTCTTCCTCCAACTTCTATACTGTGAGCCTTCAAAAGCAATATGGAAGCAGCTCCTTATATACAATAAAAGTAAACTGCTAGAGTTCTGTAAGCTTATTTCTCTGAACTATGTCTCACTCATTGATTCTAGACTTGTAAAACAATTTAAAAATTATATCAGTATGCAAGCAAAGAATAGGTTATCAGTGCCTAAGCAGGTTGCCATGCAAGCAGTAACTTCTAAATTGGCAATAGAACTGATCTCTTCAGTAGATTAAAATGATGACACAGAACCTGTGCATAGGTATACTTTTTAACAAAGCTGTATTTGGCACCAACCCGTGTTACAAAATTATAGGGTTTCCTAGATATCAGATGTTTTCTTGCATCACCCAGGAATTACGTGGTTACACTCACATTAACTGGGCACAGTTGCAAAAATGAGCTGTCAGTATACTAGAATTAATCAATCTCAAGTATATTGTTTCATAATTAAGCTTATGAATACATCATTCCATGAATATAAAAACAGCAGCAATAAACACATCCCAGAAAAGAATGAGAATTAGAAGGCTCTTTTTCAACTTTCTAGGACAACTAAATCAGTTGGAGGCCATTCTTCACTGTTAAGCTTTTTCACTGTGATTGTGCTGAAAGTCTCTATCTGGGAAGCATTTTATATAAGCAAATTATTCTTAAACCTTTAAAATCACATAACTTGCATAGACAGCAAAATTAGATAATATTCCATATGCAGTTTACAAACCTGTGTTTTAAGAAAAACAATTCTTTTAAAAGATTTAAAAGTACTGAACTTTTTGTCACTGATGTTGAATTAATTCACAGTTAAATTCTAAGTTTCTACGATATTAAATTATACACAGCTGCAGCCCCTGCAATAATTAATAGAGCATTCCAAAGAATGTCGGAATGTTAGAAAGACAGAAATTCATATTCCCATTCAAAAAATACGTGACTTGAAGGAGAAAGAGGAAAATAGGATAAGTATGACACAAAATATATTTCTGCTTTAATTTTATAAACTAGAAGCTCCTTTTAGTTATTGCTGGTTTTAATTGTAAAACTAAAATATTTAGAAACAAATTGCTAGAGAAATATAATCTCCACAATGCCTACCATCAAATATGATAATACTTTTAACAACTGTTATGGTAACTGGGTCAATGATCCCTGTACAAGATAATTAAATGGACACTCTAATAATAAACTTTTACTCCTCCTTATCACAGTACATGTACAATAACCATATGAAAAGATTAGATTACATGGCTGGAATGTCAGCAAGCTAACACCTTATCATCCTTTCTTCTGGTATTACAGTATTACAGTTCTCTTACATAGTTACACATGTTCCTATTGTGCCCTAACAGCTTTTATGCAGCACATTTCATAAGAAAAAAATCTGAAGAGCACAAATGCAAAGCAGTTATTACTGTCCATTTTTTAAAATGGAAATTGTGTGAATCATACTTAATTCAAGGCGGCTTGCTTTTCAGGTTTGTCAAGTTTAAACTCCACACAGATGCAAATTACTGGTAAAACTTCTCCCTGCATCTTAATGAGGTACACTATAAATCATGAAGCCAATTTGAAAAAAAGAATGTTTCTGAGACCAATGTTACTTGACTTAGGTATCCTAAGTATTTAAGGAACCAGTATTTTAAAAGAACATTTTATGCAACAGCACTTAACTTCTGCATGATCTTGAACCTGTGATGCTACAACACCAGTTTCCCAGAATAACGCCTGTGCTGGCACAATTTTTTTGCAAGGATTTTACAGCATGAAAAGCATGCCTAAGCAGTGTTGCAAAGACTCCCAACTGCTCAGCTCTGAACCTAGCCTCTTTTCAAAACATTGTCTCATCCTTCCAAGTACATTCAGGCCAGAAGGGAAACTAAATTGTCAAAAGTGTCTTCAAGTACTAAACAACCATTGCCATTTCAGTTAGCAGCTACCACCATGTCAAGCATACCTTGACCAGTTTAGAAATGATTGCCAACACTGGACTACCAAGCATATAGTAGGTGAAACATGCCAATCCACAGGGAGCTCTCCTTCCTGAAATTTCTGCCTACTGCCACTTCAAACAGGGCAGACTGAGCTCTCCAAAAAAGAAGAAAAAATTATTGACAAATGCAATCATTAAGGGTCAACAATCAGATAGGTAACCTGAACTACCTGAACTATGGAATGAAAATATGCAGATGGCCATGCAGTCAACAAAAAAAGTCTCATTCTAAAGAAAATCGGCAGATAATCTGTATTAGAAGTTGCCATCAAGAATTCAGCATTTTAGAGAAACGGTATCTTTTCTCCCAAGACATTGACGCATTCTGGAAAATATGGCACACTGTGTCCACAGAGCTTAATACTGTATAAGTATAATTAATAAATTAAATAGCCATCCTTGCAATAACTTTGGCACCCAAAAATCAGTTCTAAGTAAGTCTAAAAAGAAGAAAAGAGTTTTAAAAGACAATTAAGTTGCTATGAGTTTTTTAGAAACTGGAAGCTGGATAGACATTTCCAAAATACCAATGTCAGTGAAAAAGAATTTGGAAATTACTGTTTCACAGCTGATCACTTCGTATGTGCCATTTGGATAGACAATAAGCATATGTCTTAGTTATAGTACCCTACACTTTGCCCATTAGGGATGAAGGAGTTGATGGTACTGTCCTATAAACTCTTCTCACCATACAAGGCACAAGTGTATAGGATACAGATGTTCTTTAGTTCTTCTGTTTAGAGAACAACTTGAGGCTAAAAAACACACAAACCTGTTACATGACAATAACATACACAAAATGCAGTCTAAACAAACAGAGGAACTTCAGAATGCCAGATTTAAACTGCTTAAATTATCTTATATGGTTATGGGAAAGATTAAATACTGTGAAGACAGCATTCATATTGAATACAATACCAGCATTTCATTTTACAAGTGTTTTGCACATTATCTACATACTGCTCACCTAGGCATAAGAAATAGAGAAACCGTTTGCTCCACAGTCATATTGTAAACAGAGGGTCTCCAGAATTTCTAGTGACAATAACACATTATGAAATGCAACTCAGCTGTTGAGTTACACACAATTTTAGGGCCCCTGCCTTAAGTGGATTTTTAAACAAAAAAAGCCCATGAGTTGCATACTGAATTTATTTATAACTATAAACCTCTTGGAACAGGTATCAAAGTTATGTTGTATTTACTAGCCTGAAGAAAGCCTAATAAAACATTCTGGCAATTTAAAGATAAACACCAGAAAAGTGTAACACTGTGTAAATTATTTTTTTATTTCCCCAGTGATTCACAGGTTGTTGTAATAATTTAGTGTGCCAAATTAGCTACCATATTTGCCATGGTAGTATCTAGATTTTTAGATAGATGGTATTGTTATGGGGCAGAGGAAGGACTGTTGGACTATTTGTATGACAAGAAAAGTAGTGGGAGAAGTGAAATGTGAGCGACAGGTTTGGAAGTCTGAGGCATTTTTCACTTCTGTTTTGTATTTTTCCATATACACAGGAAACTCCCTCGGGGGGAGAAACAACTTCCCTACAGCTAAATAAAAGAATGTGTAAAATAGAAAAGCCACTCAATGTTTCCATACCTCAATAAATAAAAATGTAAAGAATCAGACAAAACCTTTAACACTGAGATAGCAAGATCTAGTTTTCCGACCTCCAGAATTTCTTCAATGTCTTTGCAGTAGTAGAAAATTCAAGAGCCAATTGCCTCCACACACATATATGCACATCATTATCTACCTTCAGAGAGATCCTTCTGGTCCCCAACCTTAGACCAGCATCCACCCATTCCTCTCCATTCCCTTTCGCTATTACAAAGTGAGGCAAAGATAAGGAAGAAGGACAGAGTTAAGACAATCCAGCCAACGGTGCAGGGCCTTCTGCTCCCACTGCTAGTGGATGCAAGGGTTATTCTTATTCAGGTCTAGGCTCCATCAATCCATTTCTACATTTCCAGCAGCAGGATTAATGGACAGCTGAAGAGTAAGAACTATACAAACCTAAGTGGTACCTCCCCTGAACATTCTGTCTGTGACTATTTTCATTCAGTGCAAGGAAATCCCAAGGCAACTTTGCATCATCAATACGATCAGCCTCAAAGAGCTGCCCCACTCAAAAATGAAAATTTAGTTGTAACAGGTCAGCAAACCCAGTTTCACACTGGAGTGACACTGGAAAAGCCTGCAAATCACACAGCTCAGAAGTCACAGATGCTCACCGCTTACCAAAGTGCTGCGACAGAATGCCACTTCTGTCTGAAGGTACACACAGAAACCAGTTGTCAAGTGGGGCATGATAATACAAAGGTTTGTTAATAAAATTAATCACAAACTTTAAGACAAAGCATAAGAAGTCTCTACTGGTATTTTTTTTTTTGTGAGGGGGAAGCAAAGGAGAGGTGCTGTGGAGTTCTCTGGGTCAAATTAGTTTTTCAGGCTTTTTTCAAAAGGAAAGGATTTTCCAGTTTTCCCCCAGAGACTGGCAGCTACAAAACAAAATGCCCTTTAGGAAATAAATCTTCATTAACCATACAAACAATGTCACGACAGGCACCCAACAGCTTTTCAACTATGCTTCTTTTACTAGTTATAAGATCTGGTTGACTATGTCAGCACACTTTGGGACAAACCTGAAGTATACTCAGCATCAGCACACCATTCTTCCCAAAACACAAGGAGTATAGTCAGCTCCGGTTATCCTGGCTGGTTTTATAATGAAAACTGGAGTCCATCCTTTAAGGTATACTAGAGCCCTCCTTCAAGGGCTCCCTGGACTTGCATGCCACCCAACCAACCGTTTGCAAGCAGCATGAGTGACAGGTGAATACAGGTTACTTACAGGAATGACACTGTGCCAAGACCTAGGGCACTTTGAACTCAGAGTCCTCAAGATGTTTCTAACAGCTACAATTAACTACAGACACTGTAGAAAACAGACAGAAGAAGCAATCAAAAGGACTGAGACAGTTAAGTCAAAAGCAAGTGGACAATGCAATACATAGCCTCAGGCAGAGAAAATGTAGTGGATTCCATTACAGATTATTTGGCAAAGGAGAAGCTGATAAATGACTCAACTCTTAGGAGAACTGCATGAGGCTACTTTTGGCTTCCAAGAAAGAAATTAAGAGAGCAGCTGAAGAAAAAGAAGAGGCCACAGACTGAAAGAGCAATATGATCTGGGACAATGCTTAAGTGTTTGCTTCCTGTTTCTCTGACTACGGACCAGTGTCTCAAGACTGATACTCTGAAGATTCCTTTTGCCAAAGGAAAAAACCTTTAAGCAAAGGAGAAAGGTTGCACACATTAGCCTTACTGGCTGGAACCATTATTCAATTCTGATATCCAAAGGACATGCCTGATTTTCTAAATGTTGCTGGAAAATGAAGTGGGAAGAATGCTTTAGACAAAGGGCTACATGAGCTGTTTAATCAGCAAAAGTAAACTGAGGCTCACTGTTGAAAGAAAAAGCGCACCATTGTTACACATCTACTTCCAGAATATCTTTATATTAAACTTTCAAATACATGTTTTTTGTGAAGCAAGAACAGACACGATCATGACGTGTGTCACTAATAAAGATGCCTTCTATAATGAGAACAAAACATGTAGGAGAGAACTATTTCAATCAAACTGGTAATTTTTAACCCTGACACGCTGGTATGATGCTATTTCTCTAAGGTTCTGAAAAGGTATTACAAAAAGCAAATCTAATGCTTGCATTCAAGCACTGAACCAGGCTAAAAGAAAAGTTACCATTTTATGCAGAATGTCACACATACTCTTTTAACCCATCTTACGTTAAAAGAAACTTTCTGTACAGTAAGTGTTAATCCAAGTTGTATATTAAAGCTGTATAACAAACACACTTAAGTGTATCTGCATACACAGATACACACCCACCACTTTTTGGGCAATGCTTATTTATAGAATTTAGCTTACAAAACCTGATTTCAGCTTTACTTTGTTTGCTTTCATCACTTCAACAACAATCCTTTCTCCCTGTTCTGTTGCTTTAGAAATACACCATGTTAGTAAGAACAAAGTGTCCTGCTTCTTCACAGCTTTCAATATACACCCTACAAAGCCACTAGCAACAGACTGCAGCCTGTATTCATTCAAAGTTCTATTTTATCCATTCTCTTTGGAGTAGCAAAAGGATAAAAAAATAGTAATGGCTTCCCACACATGAAGAGGATTGAAACATTTCAAAAGAAAGAAGGGTGGTAAAAGCAAAAACAGAACCTCTTCCAAAATAAGGTGATCCTTCGCTATGTCTTCTTCCCCCTCCCAAAATATATTTCCTGCCTTCACAATATTAAGACTGGATCTTTCTCTGGCTTTACCAATATAATGTAACTTTTACTCTTCTCTCTCTGTCAGTGTTTTGTCTTTTGTTACATGAGATTTTATTTTCTCTCAAATCCTCATCAGTTCTTAAGGGGAAAGACAAATCGCATACAAGTGCTCATTAGACATCCTCTCTCGTGATCAAAGACACTCATAAAGTGATGTGTCAAGTTCCCAAAGGTAAGGAATAGGGTTTGGACTTGATTTAAAACACACAGTTGTTAAGATTATCACACTATTAGAGTAGCAACAATGACTTCCCCTCTGTAGATAATGGTGGTGATTATGCTCTAAGTAGACAACAAGCCTTACAGAACAAGTAACAGCAAAATTCAGGGGAAAAAAGAAACAAACTGTTGGGAAGTAGTCCAAAAGTACTGCTCTGAACAAATATAAGTGAACATGGATTGCCCAGGAACTAAGAGAATAGGGCTTACACAGAACTTTCATAGAAAAAAAACGGGGAAAGTATTCCGGTGTGCTACTTCATTAAAAATAATTAAAAAAAAAAAATGTAGAAACAAAACTAATTGATGACTGCTCACAAAATTCAGGAGAGAACATGACTGAAAACGACTAAGCAAAATACAATACCCTATGTTATTTCAATACGCTTTATATGTAACAAGAGGAAACAGAATTGACCAGAATAAACTGGAATCAGAGGAAAGGAATGTCAAGCAGTGGCTATACATGTTTTTCAACTAATCTCAAAACAAAAAAGAGAAAATGTTAGCTAGGAATGCGATTTGTACAATGGCAGAATAGTATTTTTCATCTTCAAAAAATGTAATATCATTACTGAAAAAAAATCTACAATCAGGGATATTAGGTAGGAGAATACTGAACATAAAAAAGAAAATATCAGAAGTGCCAGCAGTAAAATCTGCTGGATACTTCCAACAATGTTATCCACAATTTGAATCCTATGCAGAAGAAGCACAGAGTAAAATTTCCAGTAAGTGAAGAAGTCTTTTATCTCTACAGATAAAATATTCATCACTGCCTAATAACTTCTGTGGCAAACATAGGTCTGTTGCTTTTAGTTTGATTTTTTTTTTTCAAGAGAACTAGTCAAACTGAAAAAGATAAGCTTTTAAATTTGAACTGATGCAATACAACATTCACGACTATGCAAACTGACAAGTCTAACCAGTCTACTGCTAACTCTTAAGTGTCAATCAGCAATATGGTGACACAGTAAGGCAGTAAGGTCAGTTCAGTTTTCCTGATTATTCACTAAGTATTTAACAAGCAAAAAAGAAGTTAAGATTTTGTCCAGAAAAACTATGGAAACCAGAAACATTGGAAAAACAAGGGATATGCCCAGGGGATATTCTTATATATTTTATATAACAAGGGATATTCTTATACATTTTATTTCCATATGGAAATTCAGGCTACATTCAAGGAACATTCACATAAGGACTGGCTTCAAACTGTATCTTGAAAGGTACCTTCAGTGTATCTTCTGAAGTCACCTTTTGTTTACTGCAGTCTCAAAAGCCACATGCAGATGCAGCCAGTCACAAAGAACGACTATTACCCTTATAGCACAAGGGATCCAGTAACAAGAGCTGCCCTATACTTTCTAGTAGTGTTTAACAATCGCAAATGACTGTTAAGGCCTGGTCTACTTTTCCTTTGTTGCCATTTGAAGTATGATTTGTCACTTCAACAAGCTAATTGGGAGCAAAACTTCTCAGTAAAACCTTTTTTAAACAGTGTTTCATAACGACCCCTTTGTTTTGCCTGCTAACTGTTGTGAAATACAGGTATTTCGCCCATTGTAAAAAAAAAAGCAGAAAGTTCTGACGTTTGTTTCGGCATAGTTCTCACATTTGTTTTAAAACAGTTCTTGGTATTTTGAGAGTGCTGCTATCTAAACGTAAGCACTGGGAACACATCTTATTTACTGTATTATCAAAACTGAACACAAGTCTGGCCAACATCTATATTATTAATTAAAATAGATTATCATAATAGGTTTTCATGCCTTTCCGGTTCCAGGTGACCCTTAGAGCAAAAAATTTACTTTAGCTCTAGAGAACTGCCTGTTTTTTCTCTCTACGTAACACATTCTTCTATCACACTTACAGACAAAGTAAGACACATTTACCTCCATAATAAACAGCAAAGAATTAATACAGGAGGGTATTCTTGTAAATTTAGTACTTATGCAAAGATCCTTTAAACTTTCATATTGTGATCAGAATTCCATGTCAGTACAATCTGTGCTGAGTTTGTCACAATGCATCAAGCATACTACAAGCTTCTTTCAAAGAGGAAGCCTGATCCCAAACACTTACTTTGATTAACTGTTCTGCATGCCTTATTAATGAGAAATTTGTAATGCACGCATAAACGAAACAAATCAAAAGCAACATCAACCAGGCAATAGTAAATTAAAATTGGAATGCAAAAGGAAAACTAAAAAAATAAGCAAAACCCCCCCAAACAAACAAAAAACACACACAAAACCCCAAACAAACAAACAAAAACCAAACCAAACAAAAAAAAAACCCCAACAAACCACAGCAAACCAACAATACCCCAGGACTCACTGCTGGCAAAGAAGTGCTGAACAGCAGAAGAAAAAAAATTTGGCCAGAAAAACACTTGGACCAAATATATGTCCAAAATAGTTTTGCTATATGCCCATAACTTCTGGAAGATACTACATTATTGAGGATTTTACTAGTCGTCATTACACTATTGAGGATATTACTAGTCATCACTGTATATATACCACAGAACTAAGAGAGCATGAAAAGAAGCACACACATGCAGAATAACAGCAGTCTTTCAACAAAGCCTTTTCTTTTCTGAATTTACACGACTGAAACCATAGCTAGGTGGCAGATTTGGAATGTGGTGAAATATTTTCAATTTTGAAAATAAGTATCTATACAAAATAATTTCTCCTGCAGTATAAAGACATGGCAACAGCACACTGCAGAACCACTTCATTTTATTACATGGTACATTTATCTACGGTCATGCCCTAAACATATTTGTCTAATTATATAAGAGCAGCATCTCTCTTGTGTCCACTCTAATATCTCTCACTATAACCACAACACATTAATGATGAATACAGTCACTCAAGTCTTCTTTACCATACCTTTCTGTTATGCAGATGATAAACCTAAGGAAGTCTGATTTCTCCTGAGCAGCTTTCACAGCCACAGTTGGGAAAGAAGACATGATGTCACCTGTTAAAACCCAGCGAACGGCCCACATCAAGTGCGAGAAAAGAGGCAGGAGACAGTAATTCTATTTCCACCTCTCCACAGACTCTGTTTGACCTTGGCAAGTCACTATTTTTTTGTGCTTGTTTTTGCATGTTCAGGACATGAAGAGCTTTTACGCAGACGGCTGGAATAACAATAACTGAGTAAGGCTTATTATTATTTATTCTCCCTGGCCTTAGAACTCTTCCACAATGGCATAAACTCAGACTGTGGACAAGCATCTCCAAGACTCTAGAACCTAATTTTGAAGTTGCCTTTATGTAAGATCACCAGTGAAAGCAGTAACACCCCTTATCAAGGCAACCTCCCCCGTAATCAATAACTGATAAAAGCTTAGTTTCACAAATTCTTCTGCTGAGCAAACAACTTTATTTTCTACACTGGCAGTTCTTAATCCACAGCTTGCAAACACTGCCTGCAAGATCCCTTGCCACTGCTCCCAGACAAAACTAAATTACAGAGTTAAAATAAGAGCTGCCAGGAAAAGGAAAGCAGGATATTCTCTGAAGAGTATCTTTTATTCCGTGTAGTTTCTATAGTTTAGCAAAAATTAGGGATCAATATTTTGCACAATTCAATTCTCTCTTTCAGGCTTGGAAAATTCATGGCAGCCTAATCAAGTTTCATTCCGATACCAAGTTTTCCTGATAATCTCCCAAAACACCACACACTGGAAATATGCCACAAGTATGGCTTTGAAAAAAACAAAGTGCAGATGAAATGTCCTACAGAGCAAGCAACATCACCAAGAATAAAAGTAAAATGACATTTTTTCTGGCACATTCAGAAAAATGTCTCTATTTGTCTGTACTTACAGAGGAAAAAATTTAAGTGTTCATTCCTCTACTAAAATAACTATAAAAATTAGATTAATAACTGAAACACTAACAAGCCCCATTGTAGTATATACCCTTTAATTTAACCTACAAGAAGTAGAAAAATTAAATTAAGAACCAGGTGTGATCTCATACAGAGCAGTTAAAAATTACTAGTTTTCAATACAACTTGTTGCCTGTTGGAGAAAGTGTTCTGGATTTTCAATGCATTGATTAAATAGCACTGCATACAAGTTACTCATGCAATGTAACAAAATGCAGATACGTTCTTGCTCCTGAATAAGAAACAAATGACGTTATACCATAACCACAACCACTGTAAGGTCTTCATGTTTTCCAAGTGAATCAGTGTAATCAACTTTAGAATCATAGAGCATTTTGAGTTGGAAGGGATCCACCAGGATCATCAAGCCCAGTTCCTGGCCCTGCGTGGGACACCCCCAGAATCACATGATGCACCTGAAAGCATTGTCCAAACACTTCTTGAACTCTGTCAGGCTTGGTGCTGCAACCACTTCCCTGGGGAGCCTGTTCCAGTGCCCAACCACTCTCTGGGTGAAGAACCTTTTCCTGATATCCAACCTAAACTTCCCCTGACAAAAATTCAGGCCATTTCTTTGGGTCCTGTCACTGGTCACCACAGAGAAGAGGTCAGTGTCTGCCCCTCTGCTTCCCCCTGTGAGGAAGCTGTAGGCTGTGATGAGGTCTCCTCCAGACTAACAAACTGATCTCAGTCATTCCTCACACGGCTTCCCCTCTAGACCCTTCACCATCTTCATGGTGCTCCTCTGGATGCTCTCAAAGAGCTTTACATGTTTTATTACATTGCAGTAATGTAATAAAACTGCCCCTAGCACTCGAGGTGAGGCCACCCCAACACAGAGCAGAGCAGGACAATCCCCTCCCTTGCCCAGCTGAGATGCTGTGCCTGATACCCCCCAGGACACAGATGGCTCTCCTGGCTGCCAGGGCACTGCAGACTCACATTCAACTTTCTGTCTACCAGGATGCCCAGGTCCCTTTCTGCAGCACTGCTCTCCAGCCTCTCATTCCCCAGTCTATGCACATCCACAGCTGCTCCATCCCTGGCACTTGCTCTTGTTAAATTTCACCTCTGGTGATTGCCCAGCCCAGCCCTCTACTTAGCCAAGATCACTCTATATGGCCTCTCTTAGTTTAAGTAACTACGGAAATATGTACTCTAATTCAACACTAATGTTTCAAGACTTATCTACATAAAAAGACATGTTCAAAAAAGAGCCTTGCAAACTTCCTGAAGACACATGCTGTTGACTGACAAGTTCAGACTGCTTCAGAGAGAACAAATCATGTCCCAGCAGCATGTCATTCATTAAACAATCTTATTAATCAAACAAGAAAATATTATCACAATTATATCTTATAGTAAAATTTTACAGATCAATCAAGCTTTTAAAAAATAAAAACACTAAAAAAATATTGTTTATCTTAATTATTTTATTATAAATATTACACATATAATTTATATATATACACTAAAAATATATTATATAATAGTGTCTGTCTATTGCAAGGATACAAATCTGCAACCTTAATCAAGAGATTTCTCACACTGTACATACTGAAACCCTTACATTCTTTTCTTTTTTGGTAAAAAAGTTTACCACTGCGAATATATAGTTTATGCATTTACAAGCATAAGAGCAAGAAGATACATGGCCATATGTCACCATCTGGATAACTAAAGTGCAGTTGAACAGTATAAAATATTTTTCAGGAAATGAAATTACTTTAAACAGTATAAATAGGCTCTGAAAAATGGCTGTGATGTGACATAGCAAAGGTAACAGAAGAGTTTCTTCAAGTTGTAAAGGTTACTTCTTTTTTTTAAAAGGTAGCAACCAGAAAACACATACATATGCTCGCACACACACACACAAAAATTATGAGTAAAGAACACCATAACATAAGCAGAACCCCAGGAAATGAGATAAACTCTAAGTTTAGCCCTTACTTTTCCAAGATTCAATAAAAATGTAAGGGTATAGAAACTGCTTCTATTAAAAAATTTCTCTTCAAAGAAATGCATTGACTGTTTCTTTTTCTGCATTTTTAAATTACAAGAGATAACCATAATTCTGTATTATTTCCTTACTTCATATAATCTTAATTATTAATTAACACAATTATGTTCAAGGCAAGCATGAAGTGTATAGTATTATAATGCTATAAGCATTTCCTCATAAAAATAATGGAAGTTCACTAAGATCAAGAATATAATTATCACTTATAATTATAAAACTGCCTTGAAATACTACAGACTTAAAAGGCATATCCACTTTTGTCAACAGAATTAAGATTTCATCTGACAATACAGCTAGTGACATTTACCTTTTTCTCTTGTTCATCTAAATACAAAAGAAAAAATAAGCAACTCTATAAAGCAGGCGTACACAATTGCTCAATTTAAAAAAATACTGAAGTAATAAATTAAAAAAAAAAAAAAAAACACTTAAAATTACACCTTCCCTGTGAAATGCTCTTGGGAGGCAGTATTTCAGCACATTAGTGCCCTATAGGTCAGTGCTTGCAATTAACATCCAAAGAATTCAGGTCTGCAAGTATTACGAACACAGAAAATTGATGTCCCGGAACTTCTGAATTCTGCTGACATGATTTGCTCTCCAAATTTGAAACTAATATTGTACATAAACTACATTCTTCATCCCAAGGGAGATTCTAATGAGTTGTGTAAGATAGAACACTTGTTTATATTAAATATGTATTTTACAAATCCAAATTACAATTTATCTCTTCAAGTTTATAAAAAACCAAACAGCATAGAACAAGTATGCACTACATCCTAGATGTAATCTTCACCAAAAATCGATTAGTAACTATACAACCTTTCTTCAAAATCTACCTGTGAAGGCACCACAACTCTTTTAGGAACACTTTATACGCACCCACAGGCTACTTGCTCTTCTTTTCACAGGATTTTTAAACATAGCAATTGGAGTTCAAAAAAATGAAAAGTAGTCCTCAAATGAATTATTACAGCAAAGTAGAAATTAGCAAGTCAGAGGAAAGAAACTCACTCTCATTCACAAACCCATGATCATTATGTAGCTCATAGTACGGAACAGAATACTTAAAAGAGAGTTACTTCTGCAACAAGATATCAGCAAAGGATATTGCCTTTTAATTGGCTGTAACAAGCGCACACATACTATGCCAAATACAATAGTCTACAGATTATTTCTGGAGAAATCAAGCTATAGAAAGATTATTTTCAAGCTTTCTTTGTGCTTTCTATCAACCAGAGTAAGTCAAACAACAAAGAGCTACTTAATACAATGAATAAACAATGAAAGCAAATAAAATCCAAATTAAGACTTTAACTTCACAAAATTCTTCCTACTGAAACTATAAAAGGTTAAAAGAGTATTTGCCAGCATTTCAGAAGACTACTTCAAGAATACAGTGCTCACAAGGATTTCCCAGTAGTCAGACTTGGGATGGCTCATGCTCCTCGATAACAATTTAAATGTTCGTCACACAAAACCATCTACTCATTTGATTGTAAACGAGTTTTTCCCAATCTTTAACACTCATCAGGTGCATATACACAATACAATTGCTGTAGTTATGCTATTACTCAAATCTTAATAAGCACTGTTTAAACCTCCAGTGACAGTAAAACTGTAGCCTGAAGAACCCATCCATGAATTCTAGTCCTATAGTGTACATAATCCTGTTTCCATTCCTTAACCTTCACTGCAACCATTCTTACTAACACCTCTTGCAGCCTAACCCTATGATGAGGCTCAGAATCAATGTAATTGTTGTCTTCCTAGACCTGTCAATCACCCAAGACTACCAGCAATGCTTCTTGCCTGGAAATAACTCTCCCTGGTTTCCTTGGCATTGTTGCTCTCATGATTCATCCCTTATCATTCTAACTGTTCTTTCAGTGTATCCTCCTCAAGGTGCCTCCTCCTTCACCTGTATTATTTTATGAATCACTTCACAGGTTTCTGCCTTTCATCCCTTTCCATTCTTCTTTATTCTATCTATGAACTCCTTGCCATCAATCAGAAATATTCTTTCTTCTCTCTTTCTCCTGTGTTTGTCCAAGTCAACACCCCAGCTTAGGTCTCTCTTTCTTTATACACTGACACCTCACTATCAGCTCAGTCTCAGCACAGGCAACACACAGGTCTTACTCATTCTACCACTGCTTCAGTCTCCTCTCCACTGAACTTGTCTAAGTCCTGAACTTAACTAAGTATTTGCTCTCAAATCCAGATTCTCAAAAGGTCCTAGAAATAACCTGGTGTTGAGATCCTAGCAACACCCATCACATCACTAAGATATTCCTTTAGTAGCTGAAATTTTAAAACATGCCACAGAAGTTCACATCTGAAATAGTGAAGTACCCTTCTTCATCTTTCAAGATCCAGAACTGACCCTTATGAACATTCCTCTCTCAACAGCTTTTTTTAGCCTATGGCCAGATCACACAAGCCCTCCCCCACCTCATCTCTTGAGCAGTATCCACTTCACTCTTTACTTCAAGACCCTCACTGGTCAATGCCCTTATTCTAAAATTACTAATCAAAATGTAGATGATCTTAAAGTTCTGATAAACAGTTATATTTTTTTTTTTTCTCTGAAATTCTCTTCCCTCGCCCTTGTGATTGGGAGAGCTCCACAAAGCAGCACCTTCTTCTTTCAGAAATGTCCTACAAGGTTTTTTCATAGTTCTCATCAAAAACAAACAAACAAAATGACCAGATGGCAGTCACATCTACACCACTACACTTAAATTCATGTCACTGCTGCCAAACACTCTCCTGTGCCATTACAGATCTGATGAGTCTTCCCTTACCCTTATATCATTAAGCATTCTGGGTCAGGAAACCCCTCACAACCACTGAACTCCAGGATGACTAATTCAGACAAGGAACTTGAATAGCTTGTTACTTAGAAAAGTGTGACTGAAACAATTTTCTACTGTACAGTGCCTATGGAAAATATCATACCAGCAATAAGCCTACTCAAGTTATCTTTGTCTTTTTCAAGGCTTTTCAACCTGTTTGAAAAATAATCCAAATGCTATATTGTATACTGCTATTACAGAGGTTTTCACTGGTAATCAAGTACTCAGGACAATGCCTACCATTTATCATTTCAATCTGTCGTTTCTAAGTTGGCTTCTAGTATTTTAAAGATCAGGTTGTCCCAGGCTACTGAGAAGACACCATTCCATACTTCATGCCACTTCAAAATTACAAATTAAGTTCATGCCATTAGAAGTTTTCTCCATCATATGGCTTTATTAGACCTAGCACAGCAATTTTCAAACTAATTAATGTACAGGTATTTTTGTAGTATCAGCAATTATTTAAAACCAAGTGGTTTTCACTCAAAATCTCATATAATTAAAGAAGCACATTTTCATGAATTTTATCATCTTAGAATATTTCCCTAGATTGTTCACAATCAAAACCAAAAGTATGCCACAAAACCCCAAAAATACTATCCTATAATCCCAGCCATAAATTATCCACTTCTTTTAAATAATAGTTGTGAATAGAAATTCACTTTAAGTTACTTGTCTCATATTTCTGTGCACTTTCTCACTATATCCGGTTCTGACGCTGTGCAATTTAGGTTCAGTCACACTGTACATATGTGCAAGTTTAATCAAAACACCCCTTGCGATGCAGCAGCACTAGAGTGCCACAAGCTGCAAACAAGTGACATACCTTGACTGCCCCCCCAAATTCCTGCAGTAAATTCCTCCTATTCCATTCCAACACAGCATAAACCTATATACCATAATTTAAGCTTAGGGATATAGTTTTCACAGGAAAAATAATTTTTTCTTTCAGGTGACACTGACTGCAAAAGAACCAGAAGCTTTACCTCAAAGTTTGAGTGCCCATGTGATACCCATTCAAATGCAATGCAGGATTTCCATATTACACTCTTCAGTTACTGCTCTTTAATTTCAAACACAGTTTTTCCACTGTCCAAGTAACTTTTTACCGAACAGCCCAAAAGAAAACTTCTTGTACTAACTATGTAAAAAACCCCAAAAAACCAACAAAATACCAGCTACTGGGGAATCACCAATTTTGAATCCTAATACACACAACTCAGCATCAGAGCTGCACTCCAAAAACACGTCATATAATGAAAAAAAAAAACCAACCAGGCTCCTGAATACAATGTAACTATAACATTAACAAAAGTTAACATACTTCATTTCACCTACACTGGAAGTATTTAACAGTAAGAAAACAAAACTATTTTTCCAGAGAATTATTTGACTTAGAGGTTTAAGCAATGAATGTAGCATTAAAATCCTAAACTACACAAAATTTTTTCACTCTTGTTAAAACCCTATTTTTTCCTACTGCTCCGATTATTTGATCACTGATTTAAAAAAAAAATCTACAGTTGTTTTGTCAACATTTTAACAGATGTCTGAGAAGGATAAAAATAATGTCACAAACATGACAACACTTCTAACAATCCTGTAATAACCAATAAACAAAAGGAAATGGAGCCCAAATATTCAGATGAGTAAAGTACACAGAAATGTGGAAAAACTTAATTGCTAACTAGAGCACAGGCTAATAGTTATAGCAATTTTTAAAAGTATGTTTCCTTCTTTCAACTCCAACCTCTAAAATAGTACACTCCAGGAATCATAGCAAACTAGCCTTTTTTCCCCTAAAGAACATTTAATTGGGAAATTGTATATGAGCCACAAGATGCTTTCGTTAGGAAAGAAATCAAGCAAAAGCTTCGATTTATTTTTTGACAAACAAGAGTGAGGAATTGGAAACACTACTGCGGCCAAACAAAACAACAAAATACCATAATGCTACCTTCTCCACGAGAACAAAAGCATCAACCACCAACTCCACCCCACCCCCAAGCAGGCTGTTGCTCTCTAACCACAGAGCCAATGCTGTAGACAATGTAATCCCACAGGGAAGACAGAAGGTCACAGACACACTGTGAAATCTTAAAATAAGGTCCACGTTTAAAAAAGACACAGCAGTACTTTAACGAGTCAAAATTCATTTAGAACAAACAGGTGGAGTATAGAAACAGCCTGCTCTTCTCCTGACTATCTTTTCCCTCAACACATAGTGGGAGGTCACATGTGCTCAGCGTAGTCCAAAATTAAGGACATGGCACTTACAATAAGCAGCAGCAATCAAGATGTGGCGAGGATGGCAACGTGCAATGTAACACTGCAGGTGTGACTGCGTACTGTATTCCAGCAGTGGATCTGTTATTATTCATCAGCTGTAGGTGGCTAAGAGGGTGTCACTTATTACAGTGACACATGCTGCAGCTGGCTAGCCATGATTAAGTATTACCCAGTGTGGTTGAAAGGGATGGCGACTACCATTCATAATGATCCAGCGTGGCTTAGTGGGGTAGGGAGGCTGCTACCCATCTCTGCACGGCAGCATTTGAAGGAAAGCAGCTAAAACTCAACAAAGCCCTGGGAACGGTGTGCAGAGAGGAGAGAAAGGGAACCTCTGTCGCCCAGCCTGAGGGAACGGGTGTCCTGCTAGCAGGGGCGGAGAGCCCGCCCGCGCTCGGCGCGACCGAGAGCGCTCCGCCACCAAGTGACAGCGTCGGGCCGGGCCCCGGCCGGCCCCGCCGTGCGAGGGGCGCTGGGGCACCGCGCTCAACTTCCAACCACAGCAGCAAAAGCCTTTGTCCGAGCGCTCCCGGTCCGTCGCCGGGGTAGCCCGGGGGACCCCCTCCTGCGGCGGGACGAGCCGGGGCGACCGAGAAGGGGGAACAGCACGTGCCAGCCACAGGTCCCCTGCCGGCTG
>VZRN01000467.1:464080-561902 GCA_013397935.1 Dasyornis broadbenti
GGGCGGGGCGGGGCGGGGCGGGGCGGCTGCGAGCACGAGAGCTTCGGGCCACGGCTGCCACCGCCTTCTTCCCCCCCCACCCCGCGGGGAGCGGGCATGGGAGCGGCCACCTCGTGCTGCCTGCGGGCTCGGCACGTGCGCGGCCCCGAGAGACGTTCGGTAGTGGCGGAGGTCGGGCTACGTCGGTGCGGAGCTGGGAACTGGGGCACGGCGGAAAGAACTCCTTGTCAAACAGTGCATAAGAAAAGCAGGAGGCTGGGATTTGGAGCCACAACCCTTAGGAACACCTGTTGGGTTCCTTACATGGAATTGTTAACATAATTATTTTCAGAAGTCGGTTGTACATTAAAAGCCCGGTTTCATCAGTTTGTTTTCATCTGCAACCGAAGTGCGTAAGATACGTTTGTTTAGCAAACAGAAACTGCGGCGTCTGCCAGAGCCCCAGCCAGCTGAGCGAATCCTGTGGCGACAGACGGCTGAGTGTGGGCACGGGGACGGGAGGTACCTGCAACACGGAGCTGCTGGGTTGTGCTCCGACATTTTGATGCCATAAAAAAAACAAAGACCCTAATTTTGGATTCGTTTAACAACATTACGACTTCAAGGTGAGGGTCGGATTGTCCATTAGGAGACCATAATTGAAAACTAATCCTTTCGCATCAAGAATTCTGTTCGTCCAACATCGTCCATGTGTTTAGTATAACGTCATTCTAACTTGGGGACAAATGTTACATTGATTTAAAGATCGCTGAGATTCCAAAGCCCACATCTTATTTATTACTTTAGCTCTGTACCTTTGCTGTCTTTCAAATTACGGAAAAAGATAACATTTCAGAAATGCCATGAATAAGATTTTGGGTTTCTCTCCCGCATACACTCTTCACTGATAATGCTGATTCAATGAATAATGTCTCAGATAAGTAAAATCATGTTTTAAGAGTTTGCTTGGTGACCAAGTTTTCTGTACGGCTCACTGTACAAACAGCTATTGTCTCCTGTCATTAAGGGACTTTCCCCATCATGATTTCCCCCTCCTCATTAGATACCAGAGGACTTTGATTGGCTCCCTTGTAGGCACAGTTCTCGGCAAAAGCACAATGCATACTGGAAATCCTCTGTATTGTTTGCAAAGAGCAACTCATAATCCCTTTGGAAATCTCTTCCTAGAAACATCTCTCTTTTTTTTCTCCCAAGGCTAAAGAATGCTCTCAGCTCATACTGACTCCATTCCATTAAGAATAGTTTCTGGATGTGTGCCATGAACTGTCTCTAGATGGTCATTTTATGAGGCCCCCCTTTTAGTGTGTTTCGAATCAAACTGGAAAATCTAAAAATACAGCACACAATAATCTGCAGTGTCTAGCCTCTTTCAATAGTTTACCAAGAAGCCACTTTGATTAATAACCAGATTAATTGGATACTGGAGCAGGTACATTATTTCGAAGAATTAATAATTATGGAAATCATTGTAATCCTTTCCATCACTGACAGCGGTACATTATAAAACAAATAACTGTTTATTTTAGGGGTTTTTTTACTTATAAATGATCTGTAGTTCAAAAGGCCAGGAATACTATAAATCAAAAACAATACCTTGAACTTCATGTGAGTAGCTGGTGGAAGAAAAGATAATAAGCCACCAAAGGTTTTTTAATATTGTTTATGCATTGAATTTTCTTCTTGTTGCTATAAGTTTGTATTTCATATAGAGTGTGAACAATTCCTATTTACTTTGTTGGAAACTGAAAGCATCCACTGCCTCAGGGAACTAGACCTCACTTTCTGGCCTGTAATGAATGTAAGCACTTCCAGCGCTGTAGTAGAAAAAGAAATTTAAATACCAGGTTTGCACCATTTAAATGTTTGTGTTTGCTATGCAAATCAATAGTTTGACTTTTTGATTTAAGCTCAGCTGAGGTTGGTGAAAGGGCTCTGAATCAGGCCTGTCACTCCAGAGACAATTTGGAGAAGCACAGCTTGGAGGCGCCTTTGGAGGATGTGATTTCCATAAGTGTTGGGCTTCACCCATGTTCCAAGCAGATGCTCTGCCAGGTGACTCCAGCTGGATGCTCAGAAGCATTAGTCACCTTTGAAAGTGGAAGGCTGCTAATGCAGGAAATGCAGTTTATTCTCACTTGTAAACTGGGGGATGGGACCACCTCGAACTTACTTGGATTACCAACCCGTGCATATGTGGACAGAGCCATTTGGCCAGTGCTAAGTGG
Organism: Dasyornis broadbenti; assembly: GCA_013397935.1. Lineage (NCBI taxonomy): Eukaryota > Metazoa > Chordata > Aves > Passeriformes > Dasyornithidae > Dasyornis > Dasyornis broadbenti. The sequence continues at coordinate 466,306 of VZRN01000467.1, forward strand.
ATCTCAGCAGCTTCATCTTGGAATCCACACAGCTCCCCTGTCCTCTGAGTGTTGTTTTGCATGGGAAGGGGAGAAAAGACAAGGAGCCTAGCAAGAGCCCATGGAATCATTAGGGATTAGGCTCTCCATGTGGGTGGGGAGGAGGTCTTTTGGCCTGGGGTTTTGTCCCACCAATAGTACTGCAGGAGCTGCTGGCTAGCAGTGCTCAATCAGTCCAGCTTTGGAGGAGAAGGGCAGATGGGAGCAGGGAACATGGGATGGAAGCTGTGATAACCAAGCCAAGGATTTCAACAGTTTGTTTGATCAGTCCAGACCAAACTTTCTCCAGTTCAGCCTTGGCTCTAGGTTTCCCCTAAGCTTATTCTTTTGGGCACAACACTAGCTAATATGCTTCTCATTTGGCAACTGCTTCCTACCTCGCTGGTTTGGAGAAAGATGAGAAAACAACAGACCTGGACCCTTTTGTGTAGAAGAAATCCCAAGTTTCTTACATGCTTAGCACAAGCATGTGAGAGACAGGCAAGGGCACAAGAGACTCCTCAGATCAGCCTGTCTTACAAAAAACAGCTCACAATATGTCCTGTGAAATCCCAGCTATTTTAAAATCCAGTGACCTTAAAAAACATTGTAGGTAGTGAGAACCACAGTTATCTGGATCTTCATTATAAGCAGCAGGTTTATCTTGAGATATTGCAGTTTCTATCTGGTAGTGTAAATCACACATTCTAGTGGTAGGTGCTGTGATACAACCCTGCTGGAATTTCATAAGCACAGGATGTACAGTATGGTTCAACCGCATGTCTAGGAAAGAAAATAAACGGGCAATTGCCCACAGAATGGCTCTTAGATCTGAACTTGGGTGCATGTGCCAGCAAAAGTTATCACTTAAGCTGTTAGCCAGCTAGATCCATGTCAGAAGTGCCTCTGCTCTTTGAAATGGATGCTGATGTTCAACAGCTTAGAGAATTTGCAACGTTATCTTAAGGATGACAAGGAGAAAGAATAGGCTAGTTAGCAATCTGCAGCAGGAGCATTGTTAAATAGTTTTTGCTTGTGTGTCATCGTCTCAGAGGATAGTAGAGCAAAGAAAAAATCTGAATCTGTGTCTTGGTGCAAGTATAAGTATGCCTTGGTGTGGGAGTCCCCAGAGGCTACAGTCAGGCTTGGGCCTGCCCTCTGGTGTTGTCTTGAAAGAAAGTACAGTCCCTTCCCAGAGTGTTCTTTTAGTGTGAAGACAAGATGCAAGGAGTACAGGAAACATTTGGAAGGAAGAGGGGGAGGGAAGATAAGGTTAACAATATCATCATGTGGTTATGTAGGTTAACAGTGTGAATAGCTTGATGACTGACTTCTGTAACCTCTTATTTTTACATACTTTTCTAGAACACCCTGTTATGACACTTTGCATTGTATTAAATTTTCTACTTACCCTACCCCAGAATAGTAACTTCATTTATTTTCCATTGGGTGAAGTTTTTTGTCTGTTTGCATATAAACTACCCTGTATCCCTCCTTAGTTTTACTGGGCTCTTCAAAGAGCCCACCTCGAAACCTCTCTTACACAGCACTCCTCCACTCGTGCTCATGATGCCTGTCCACCAGTTAAGTGTGGCACTAGCTCTCCCCTTGGCGCTGCTCTCCACACACAGCCCTCTGCAGTGGTGGCTGCTGCCATCAGCCCTCTTGTCCTCAGGGTGCCCCTGCAGGTACCACCAGACTTCAGTGAATCATCCAGAGGGTGAAATGCCCTGGGGGCTGGCAGAGCCTGCCTGCCACACCCCAGGTACTGCCAGCCCCCTGCACCCCAGCATTCACAGGCACCGGCAGAGTTGGGGTTCCCCAGGGCCCCGCTTGGTGCTTCCAGGAGTGTAGCTTCTGTGCTGCCCTGACCTTCAGCCATGGCTAACGTGTGCACCCACCAAACTACTTCCAAGATTAAACCACAGGATGCAGGATTACAAAGTCATTAATTACAAGGAGTACAGCAGGATAAACTGTAAAAAGCTCCATGTTTCCAAAACATACAGAAGAAGATACAGCTTCTTTTCAGTACTGTCAGTGCTCTGTAGGACTGACTGTGAGCTGAAGACACATAAGGAAGTTAGTTGCATCCTACCGAAATCAAGAAGACAGGGAAGATTGAACTAGTTGATTAGACTGTGAATTATCACAAATAATTAACAATGTAAAAGGAAGATTTAAAGATTATGACTCCAGGTGTTTTATTGATTTTATTCATATATAAATACAAATCAAATTTGCAATTTTACAGTTCTGAATCAGTGTGAATATAGATGTCTTTCTGCAAAAAAACATTTTAACCAGAGGTGCTGTTGCAGTTATGTTGTTTTCCTGATGTGTATTAATTCACCATGTACACTGCCAGAGATATGCTCACACCTAAGCCTGTAATTCAGTGACTGAGTTAGAGCTGATTTCTTTAGCTAGTCTGCTCTCTCATTCATTAGGCTCTTTGAGAAAATGTATGCTGACAGGCTTCACCTCTACCTGTAAGTTAAATGTGTTTATGGAAAACAAAGAATGAAAACTCATTTGATTTGACAAAACACAAGAGAAACCCACACTCTTGATTATACACATTTTTCTTACTTTCTGCACATAACCTTTTGATAAAACTACCACTAAAAACTCATTTGCCATTATAAACCATCCCATTTGACTATGTACTAGGAAAGTCTTTGTCCCAGTGATAACCACACGCTATGTCAAATAGGAAAAAATATGGACAGAAATCCTTAACCTATAATTCTGCATACAAACATGCACACAGGAATTCTGGCTATGGCTAGAGAGAGGAGTTAGGAAATTTCTTCGCAAGTGTAAAGCTGGATACCATATAAATGCCGTTGGGAGAATTTACTCACTGTTAAGCCTTGTTCTGGTCCTTGTGTGTTTAGTAGCTTACAGACTGTCCAATGCTGCGGGCTATAAAGATAATACTTGGTTTGGAGCTGTTTGTTTAAAACATTGAGGAAGTTATACACTCTTGAAACAGAAGATAGTCTAAAGGCATTGCCAAAGAACATGTAATCCTAAAAAATAGTTATCTTGTAATACTGCCATGTTGATATCTATTTGGGTTGCACAAGTTCTAGTTGTTGTGGACTTAGTCTGATTTACATACTATTATAATTTTGCTGTTCCACAGACCATTTTCCATAATCCTCATCCTGAAAATAGATGATTTCTGGCAGGAATTACTGAAAATAAATTCCATACAAATTGTCTGAGAATATTTCATTGCTCAGATCCAGGGTGGCTGACACCTTTTGGATTTTTTCCCCTTAGGGAATTACACATGACCTTTTAATGCTGAAGTTCATTAGTTCTTGGATATCATATTGATGAGCTTCATATAAATGAATGGATGAACGAATAAGTTATAACTTATGGTAATGAGCTTATAGCTGCTATGGAGGTAACTGAAGACTTGTAATGGATGATAATTAATTTAAAAATTTCTCTATAATTTTGTTTATCGTCAGTCTTGATTCAGGATTCACTCTCTCTTCTTTAACCTTAACAAGCAGTGTTTCATTTATTATGTTTCAGACAGCCATATCTTTTTCTAGAAATGCAGGTATCCAGACATTCTTATTACTCATGGTTTCATTATCAGTTTGTTTTTCTCCTCATTACTGGCACTGACCTTGCCAAGAGCTAAGCACATGCATAATTTTACTAGTGTGATTAGACTCATTAAAGCTAATGGGATTACTCAAGAAAGTAAAGCTACTTCTGTTTAAGTGTTTGTTGTTTGAGGTAGTGCTGCTAGAACCAAGATGAGGAAAGTCGGGAAGGAATGTGACTGAACAATAATTTTCATTAATGTCATACAAAGAGAAATTCAAACATTTTTCTCTTGACCCAACCCTGATGCATGATGAACCCAACATGAGGTGAACAGGGATTTCCTAACATTGCTTTTTTGTCAAAAGATGGGTTCTCTAGTTCCAGGTTGAAATTTCTAAATTAAAGATAATGAGGCATATGCATCTCAGCCACAAGCCCAGCAACAGAGGCTGAGTGTAACCTGATAGGAGTGTTGTGATGCTGTGCCCTGGGAGACTTTGGGTTCCCCCAGGAATATTTCGTTATTGTGGGGAGATTGAGAGAGGCAAACCCAGAAGAGGTTTTCACTTTTCTGCACAGAAATAGGGAGACTGCACTGAATTAAACAACATAAAGGTGTCTGCTCTCACAGAGGAACAGTCTCACAGTTTGAACATGGGATTACAGATTGGGGGTCCTGTGTGTAAAATCCTCAAGAGGTGTTTATGCCAGTATAAAGTGGGGAAAAAGTCTAAAGGATTTCCTTGCTATTACTCCTACCCTACCTTTATTCCTCATTTCCAGTGCTACAAGTCTGCTGTTCTTTGACTTGCCAGCTGAAAGCCTGGAAGAAGCATTATAGCAGACAGAAATACAATGTTTAGAGTGCAGCTGGTTTTCAGCCCCTTTCTTTGACAGCCATCTCAGCTAGGGCTGAGAGGGGAGGAGCATGGAGCAGTTATTCCATGCATCCCATGGAACTTCCCTTCTGGACCACCAGGACAATTTTATGGAGACTGGTAACACAGGCCAGACATACTTTGGGTGACTATTAACTCCAATATGCTATAATTTGTCATTTCTGACCTCTGATGAGCTGCCTCATATACAATGAGTTGTTAAAAAATCTGGCCTCTTACTTACAGAATCAAATGCAAACTGCTCTGCTATCATTCCAAAGCAGCAAATCTCCCATGGCCTTAGAGAAAACATCACTTATGGACTTTCACCCATTTTATACCTTTGTTTCAAAACAAACACTTATTTTGGTCTCTGATAAATACAAATGACAAGTAAAATTTATTAAAGCTACAGAGGGGCTATTTGTAGTCAAAAAGTTAAAGTTCTTAGTTAATACTGACTCCTGTACCCTGGCTTTTTCTATGCAGAGGTTAAAAACCAGCAAGTCCAGCACTGCCAAGTCTAATGTTGGGTTGGTAGGTATTTGTAACCCTATTACTCACATTTTTCTAGGAAAGCAACAGATCTATGCCCCAATGCTCACAATTTTATTAACATTGGAAAAAGCCATGTAGTGTTCCTATAGTGTTTAATCTCCATGAAGTCTCAGAGCCCAAGGTTTTCTGATTAGTGGCAGAGAAGGAGGAATGGAGTGACAGTTAGGGGTGCACCGGTCCCTACTGTATATACAGCTGTTGCTGCGCAGGGGAGGGAAATGCAGGGTCTGGCTGTCTGTTCCAAACAAAAAGAAATGGCACATGCTATTACTTCCAGATCATTGCAGTCCCTGCACCACCATCTGCTGGGGGTCAGAGCAGTTGTCCGGGTCGGCGTCAGTCATGCACAAACTCAATGCCTTCCACCGAGCTGGGCCCAGCAGTACATATTTACAAGAACAATAAAGCGAACCTGCTCCCTGGACACAGGCACCACAATGCTCCATCACATAGGGAACAAAGGGGCACAACGAAAGTTGATATGCATTACAAAGGAGGTTCTTGGGGATCACAGCTTTGTGATTTCAGGCCATAACACAAATTGAAGGGAAGAAAAACTGTCACCAATAAGCCCAGACCTAGTGATCATTGTATTTGTAATTGACGCAGCGTTGCTGAAAGGGTGCCCGGGTCTCTGTGTTTCTCCTTTTCCTATTGTCAAAGTATTCTGTAGAAAGTAGTTAAATGGGAAAAGCTTTGATGATAAATATTGAAAACTTGGATATGTTATTCTGTAACAGCAGCAAGATAATCTCTGCCACTTACCCTGGCTTGTCCATGCAGATCTCTTTTTCTGGGGCTTATGCCATGTGCTGGAGCGAGGTGTGGAGAGCCCTGACTGACGTAAACTGAACAGTTCCTGGAAACCGGATGAGTACAACTGTGTCACTGTGATGTTGAAACCAAATGAGCAGTTCTAGCATCTCTTTGGCCTAACAACAGCTAGTGAGTAATTCATTTCTCCTGCTAAAAACGGCTGCTTCACCACCACCGGAGTGACACGTCAGGCGTTACTGTTGGGTGCTGCAAGCCTTGCACTTAGTGCTGTCCTGCACCCTTGGCTGAACATACACACACAGGTGTGACACCCTTGGTGCCTAGAGCTCAAGGTGGGTTTCCTGGCAGTGCGTTAAGGCATAGAGGTAAAATGTACAACCCTTCTCTTTGATCTCTTTGATCTGCTGCGGAACTAAGTCCAGTGTTTTAGTGCTGCACCAAAATGGAAGCAGGGGAGTAATGGAGCTCAGTGCAGAGGCGTCTGCATCGCTTGGGACAAACTCAGCGGCATTCAGCTGAGTTTGTTAGTTTGGTCCCAGAATCAGCACTGTTAAAACAGGCAGCAGTACCAGCATGGGGTGAGAGAAATAGGCAGCAGCTCTGGAAAGCTATGAAAAGGGCAGGTGGAGCTGCACCCAGAACATTTTTTAAGTGAGGCTCATTGCCAAATAACTAGAAACTATGCTGTACTAGCAAAAACACATGAAGGACTGCTGTAGTCCCTGCCTTGCATAGCTACAGTGTCTGTCATAGCACTGCCACATACATAATCTTTGACATTTCATCTGATAATTAGTGGTTTTGGCACAAGTAAACACACTCTTGTTAGGTTCTATCCTCAGCTGCTTTTTACTAAGCATCACTTGTCATTTTTGTATAAAACCTCTCCAGTCCATGTAATGTTTGACAGCCTTCTTGGATGATTTGCCTGAAACATGATATGGAAGAGGAGACCACCAGGTAGCTGCACACACGTCTTCCAGACTCCACCTTCCCAGCCTCACTGGCACCAGGACACCCCAGCTGCTGGAGCCGCAGAGCTGGTTCTGGAGCGTGCGAGGGCATGCAGAGCAGCCTTTGCTTGTTTCCTTGGAAAACCTCACCAGCTCAGTTACATATTTGTACTTGGAGGACACTTTCCCTGAGCCGTTCCACACAGAGCTGAATTCCACAGGTTTGTACTGCAATTAGGCAGGCTTTCAGCAGTAGGTCAGAACTAAAAGAAATAATTTTTTTTTACCATCTGGTCTTGTGGAACTGAGTTTGAAATAAAAGTTGCAGAAGAGTAGTCAATGTATAGCTTAGATGTATTTACATAATAAAATGTATGCAAAGTGTAAATAATTTTGTGTCTTTAATTTTGGGGAGGAAAAGGCAGGGCATGGGAAGCTAGCAGAGTGGCTCTGCAAGGATATTAGTAATAAAATGAAAGGACAAAAAGTCTCCAGCCTGTAGGTAATTGATGTAAATCTGCTCCAAATGTGTGGGGGCTGAAAGTCATTCCCATTAGTAGTCCCATAGGAGTGACTTGTTGTCCTGTATGTCTAGTCCACCATAAAAAGGTGCTGTATTGTGGAAATCATCTCGTTTAGTGCCTGCTTGCACCTGTGCTGGAGGCTTTATTCTACCAGCCTGTGACTAGATTAGCGTAGAGAATAGACTGGGTTTCTCAGTCATCCTTCTGGACACAGTTCAGACATTGAGGAACTTGTCCTAGTAGAAAGTGTCCCTGCCAATGGCAGGGAGGTTGTAACTAGATGGTCTTTAAGGTCCATTCTAACCCAAACCATTCTAGGATGCTGTGATATTCTTCAAATAATGTCAGGGAAATTTAGAGCTGATTTCATGTATTCTGCAGATAAATAAGGGACTTCAGTATTCAGGAGGAACTTTTCAGGTCTTGTTGGTGGAATATTCCTTCCTCCTCAATCATATTGTGGCAAACTTAAATGCTGCCCTGGATAAACTATATTCTTCTATGTTTTAAGTCTGTCATCGTGTGAAAAAAAAAGAGTTCAGTTTATTTTTCTTAATTGCCTAGATGAAATGGATCTATACTGTGTCCAGCCCAATGGGTATCCAGTTATGCATACACCTTAGGAGTCTAATGTTGAAACCCTGCAGCATCCAGGGGCTGACTGGAAGCGTTTTTGTTTGGGTATTTAAGTGGGAGATGAGCCATTGGGAAAATCTAGCCCAGAATAACACTTTAACTTTTTATTTTGTCTCTTTTATTTCATTAATATTACCCTTTATCTCCGAGGTTGTAGATACGTTTTTATAAAAAGTAGCTCGGCGAGTTACCAGATCTCTGGGCAACATAAATTCAGCCCAGATCAGGCACAGCATGCTGAGTCACACAGCGCAGATAATACATACATATGATGGCTGTTCATGCCAGCTTTATTCTTTATGCTGCATCAATGACAACTATGGGAGAAAAAGTGATATTTGATCAAACTCAAATTGCATAGAGGGAAGGTTTGGCCTTTTTGAACGAATTTAATCTTTTACCTTAAGCTCTGCCAGTTGAGTACGTTGCATCAAGAGACAGTGACGTTTTTGGTCCAGGATTAACTGCTGTAACTTTGGATCTGCTGCCTGGTGGAGCCTTGGCCTGATTTTTACCCCCAGACCACCTATATGCTGTTTCTTAACATATCTGCCTTGAATTCTTTTTGGAGTCCACTAACCTATCTTCTTCCAACCTGTTCTGCAAATTTCATCTGCAGTAATGTCTGCCAGTTTCTAATGCCTAATGGCCAGAAAAATGACCATTAGAAAATAATGACCATCATAAAATACAATTATGTATTTTTATGAAAGTAATGTTTTAGTGATTTACAGCTGGCTTGGGGCATATATATAGTTATTGTGGACTTCTGTTGCTTTTGTCCTTCACCCCTTCTCACTGCTTACTCTCCCCACTTACAGCATTGTATTTTAGCCCCTTGAATTTGCCTGATTGAAAAAGTCTTTGCAGTGGTATTTCTTAAGCATGATACAGGAGGTTCCTCAAACACATTGGAGATACTTAAAACTTCATGAGGGAGAAAAAGCTTTTAATATTTAAATACGTTCCCATTGTTTGTGGTGTTATTTTTTGTTGCTATAGAAATCTTCTAAATGGAATATTCAAAGGGTTGTCTTGCCTTCATAAACTTAGGAAACTTGTTTTGTCCCTTATGTTGATTAAAAATGCAGCTGATATTATTCTGGTTTTACTTGTACATTTTAAACCATTCCGCTTTGTTAGTGAGGGAGTAGCACTTCACTGAGCAACAGAACTGTGTTCACTCAGCTTAAATACTGCTGCAAAAGTAACACAAGAGAAAACTGTCTTTGAGGTCCTACAGAAACTCTGGCTAAGCTGCAGTTGTGGACTGGAAAGAGATGTGGCAGAGAGAGAAATTACAGAAGTTAAGGAAAAATTGGTAAAAAGGCAAAGGGAGAGACTGTTGCTTCAGTAAATAGAGAGAGGGATGGCTGAGCAGACAGCATCAAATTGCTCCCCATCTCTGTTCCGGCACTTGCAGATCTATTGAAAACAGGCCAGAAGGACATGCTGAATTTGTTGCTCCCATGTGCCAGCCTTTTCTGCAGCAGCAAGAGAAACCAATCAGTACTGCTTCAAAAGCAGCTGGAAACTGAGAAATCCCTGGTCCCCTGCTGCCTGGCAAGCAACAGTACAGGGTCTTCTCAGTTTCCAGCAACCACAGAGGCTCCATTGACAAAATGTGTGCAGCATTTGAAGGACCACAATGTGACAATGAAAGAACCTGAGAGAGACAAAACAAGGAAGGGGGTGAAAGAATGAAAGGGGGGAGAATTAAATGGGAATGAAGGAGCAACTGAAGACAGGAGGACAAAAATCAAAAGAAAAATATGCTAATCACAGCAAAAGGGACAATAAAAATAAAAATCATCCTTGTCATATTTGACACAGCTACACTGCTTTGTCAAAGAGTATAGTTGTGATAGGAAGACTAGAGAAAAAGAGGTAAAACTTTACTAATGTTTGCTTTCACTGCCTTTCTGAGATAGAGACACGCTTAATTTAGTCCCCTACTTCCACAAATACTGTTGTGAAGTACAGAGTGACTGGAAGATGCCAGATCCCACAGAGGGGAACCACATGGAACTGTGAATGGGACAGCTCCTACCCTCATCCTCTGTTTCTGTGAGAAGCAGAAAGAGTTAAAGAACCCTGTAAGCCAGGAAAATGATGCCTTACTGTTGCTCAGAACAACCTGCAGAGAAAACAAATGCTGCCCAAAATAAAGCTGGGGCCTTGGCTCGTTTTCTCCCTTCCCTTGTACTTCATTCCATCAGCTATGACAACGTTTAGCAGACTGGAAACCAGATTATCACCAATAGCTCAGACCAAAGCAGCATGGCTAGGTTTTACTTCTTTTACCTCTCTCTGCCTGGTCATAAGGTAGGGCATCCAAGAGGGGCACCAAGACCTTAGGGAATGTGCCTGTGGTACGTTAATCTCCCAGCTGTTCCCGCTTGCAGTGCGTGTTCAGGATAACAAGAGATCTGGGGCTGCCAGAACTGAAGTTAGTTACAAAGCAGGTAAACTGGAAGGGGCTTCCCAAATGTTCTCACGTGGCTCATGGGGTTTTTAGTTCATGGGTCCAGCTCGAGCTCCTGCAAATTAAAATCCCCTGAAACATGTACGGGGTGAACACAGCATCTTCAGCACCAACTGTTTTCCCTTGGATTGGCTCTTCTCACCATGCAAGCTGCCCAAAAGCTGCCCAGATAGCTGCCCTTTCTTGGAATAACTTGGTAAGGTAACATGCAAAAATGAATAGTACTTAGGAGAGAGCATTGACATCTACTGATTTTCTGGGAATTCTTCAGAATTTCTGAAAGATCAGAAAAGTGTACCATAAAATCTGAGACAGAAGAATAGAACTGTTGCTGTAAGTTTCAAGAGGCAATATCAGCCAGGAACCAAGAAGCGGGTGAATTGTGTGTTGCCCAAGCTGGAAATGGGTAAGCTCAATTTGTGTGCATTTACCTTTGAGCACTGCGCTATCATCATCTTAAATGAGTTTATCTTTTTAAGCAAAGGAAGGCTTCTGTCCTGGTGACAGGCTTTGCAGTTAATAAAGCCTTCTTTAAAAAATTCTCATTTATCATTCAGATTTAAAATAAAATGTTTCCATTTGCTCTCTTAGCTTGACAGTTATTTTCAGTCTTGAGAAATTAATCTTGTAAAGTAGTTACTACTTAGGCAAATAAAAAAAAAAAAAAAAATCTGTTTCTCCTAAGCAAACTTAATTTGAGTATGACCCATGGCATCTACACAATCCCCAGTATTTAGATCAGTGACCAATTTGTCTTTCTCTGTAGGCAGTGTAGAACTGATTTGCTTGTGACATTTTTATTAGTGAGTTTGTGTGTGTTATAATTTTGAAAGAACCTACAGATGCTTTAGCAGTTGTAAAATGAGACCACCATCACGTCTGTCTGATCAGGAATCACCCACTGTGTAGTAGGTTAAGAATGAGATGTTGTTTTCTCTTTTATTTTATCTGTTCAGTTCACTTATAGCAGTTCAAAAGTGGTACCATATTTTCAAGTTTACCATTTCAGATTTTTTTCATGTAAGTTAATTTAAAACAAAGGTATCTTGCTTCATCAGTAAAATCTTAGTGGTATATTTTATGTCATAGGAGGAGGTGATAGCAAGGGCTGTAGAGGAACTACCAGCATGAGAAACAAACATGTAGAGATACCTCTCAAAATACTGGGCAAAAACCTCTGATACTTTTCGGAATTTCTTTTTTCCTTTTTATGTTTGTCTCATGGACTGGCTCAGTCTACATTAATGAGTAATTCACCATAAGAGAAACAGATCACCATATTGAAATAGTTAGTGCTGACAATCAGCATGTTTGTTATAAACATTTCAAGGATTTGAACTTCAGGCTACCTTTAACTTGATCCCTTGGATTGGCTCTTCTCACCATGAAAGCTGCCCAAAAGCTGCCCAAAGGCCCACTGGTTGGTTTGGACTTGTAACATCCTCGCTGGAGTGCATTTCATGTGCACTGAGCAGAGCTTCTGGGTTAGTTCCCTGCAAAGGGAATTCAGTGCTTCTGTGCACAAAACTGCTCTGGGAGCTAAGCCAGCGTGCAGTAAATGGGAACAGTCAGGGGGTAGGATTTGTTGCACAACTGCATTGCTGCTCTGAGGCAAAATGGTAATATATAGGCAACCATATATCTTTTTGTGGCTTTGGGAAGGCACTGCATATTTTTCTCTAGTATGCAAACCAAGAAATTTTGCATGGTAACACTCAAATGTGTATTTGTATACTTTTCTGGCCAGCAGCCTCTGGAAAGTTCTGTGTGTTTGATGATGCAAAGACAAAGCAAGCTACACTGAACCACTATGTAAGCAGGAAAATCCTTATATGTGTGTTTACATGCAACTTAGAATTGTAGATTTTATCAAGTGATAAAAATTGTGGTTCTCACATAAAAAATATGAAAAACTGGTTTCCTAGCTGCCACCACTTCAATTCTCCAAAAAAGAGAAAGTGATGGGTTTGCCAAATCAGGAAAACAGACTAATTTTCTGTGATCAAAGAAGGGCCTGTTCTGCATAGGATTTCATGAGAATGCATAAAGAGTGAAAGAAAAAAAGTCTGGAGTCATGTAGGCTTCATTTAAAACAATGTGCTTGATAGCATATAGTTCATTGAGGTATTGATCATGAAATCAGAAATCAGAACTTCTGCATGCTAATTTTGACTCTGTCAGTGATTTCAGCTTTGTTTAGTCATTACTATGCAGTTTCCCACCTGAGCAAAGGAATATTAATGTTTCAAGGAGCAGAATAAAGAGTTCAATACTTAACAGTTTAAGTTTCTGATTTCCAGTTTGTTTATTTGAATGAATGATTATTTTGCTCTTAAAATGCTGCTGAATTTCATTAACTACTGCTTGCTAACTTTTTGCACTCAATGTTTTAATTTTGATTAGTCACATTCATTTGTGTAATTTCACTTCCTTGGCTGGATTGCAAGAACGCAGATAAGGTTCTTCTGCAGCTGCTGGTGTAGGTACAATCTAAAATCTAATTTCAGTTAATTCTTACATATGTATTTTTTGCATTTGTTCTCAACAAATGATCAGGCATATTTTGAGTCAATGCATGTTTGCAGAAAGCCAATGGAAAGGAATGTAAAGTGAGTGGTAAAAAGCATTTGATTGCAAAAAAAGAGTATTCCTACAGCAATGTACTCTAGTGGCTTTGTGCTAATGCTCTTGAATTTCTTCCACCGGGGTCTGATCCATAAAGGGATTTGGTTACTTAAAATAGCAGTTATGTCCTAAAGATCTTAGTGTGTGCTGTTAGAACTTCATGTCAGCTTCTGTTTAAGCTTAATAGAGTACACCCATGTTCACACCACAGATTATACCCACAATCCACCTTTATGCTGCTTTGCTACCTGCCCAAGGAAATGGTGGCACCTGAAATGAGAGGCACTGCAGGAAATTCAAGCAAATGTGCTCTGCTGCCACCGATATTCCTGAGCTCACTGAGAGCCTCCTTATTGTGACCTGGGGGCTTTCTGCCACCTGTGATTGTGGATTTGCACATACCCAGAGCTGTGTCTGTCAGTTTGCAGATCACTGCTCTAAAGACCTGACAGATAGACCAGCTCTGGTGCAACTGTACTGGGGCTCTCCTAAGGGCTGTGTTTGGTATCAGCAGAGGAGCAGGAAAGATCTCTCCTAGTAAAAGGCTGCCATCCACTTTTGTTCATTATTCAGTTTGATCCATATTCTTGCCAATAGTATTTTGAGGATAGTGTCCCAAAATATATTTTTCCTATCCCCAGATGAGAAGCTAAGTTTGCCCAGAGAGTTGGAAGATGCTCCTTCTCGGGGAGCTGTCAGTCAGCTGTGATTCCAAACTCCCGATACGTCACACCCTAATTAAAACCAGCTTCTAGAATGTCTTTTCTACTCATGCCTTAAAATATCATTCTAGTTTCGGAAAATTTCAGACACAGCCATGCTCAGCCCCTTTCTGAGTCTGAGAGGACTCAAAGCCATATTCTCCACCTCCTGGACATCATCTGCCTCTGGGCACGTTATCTCCCTTTTCTAGTCTGGGTCCTAGAACAACACAAGTGTACTTGTCTCCTCATAAGGGGATACTTTTGTAAAGTTTTCCACCTCAGTTTTGCAAAACCAAAGGTTTCCTGATGATCTACATATAGCTTCAGATCTAGTTTTTAATTTGAATTGGAGGTGATCCACAGGAGTGTTTGGAGATATGGTCTGAGTTCCATCTGATAAAAGACCAGGAGCTTCATCCTCAAGGTGTTTCTGATTTTCTTCTTTTAATGAAACACAAAAAATGTAAATTATCTTCCCTTCCACCCCAGGTTTACGGCAAGAGCTGCAGGAATTATCACAACTGCATCTCTCAAACAGATGTTTTAAAAACAATTAAGCAGACTTTTAAAATTTTAATTTGGTCATCCTTTTAAAACTTGATCTCTAAAGAAAGCTTGCAGAACTCCCTAGTAATTATTAATGGGTCACCTGGTGTATCATGGAAATCAGTACTCCTTACCCTCAACTATTAACCATTACATCCCTATTACAAGTGAGTACACAGAGACAGACAGCTCAGGCTTTTACTTTAGTACAGTCCATACAGATTAATTTAAAAACAGGCCCAGTACAAATCATGCCAAAAGAAAAAGGTCCAAAGCATGAAAAAAAGCCAGAAAAGAATTACATCATTTCCTTGTATCTTCCCTAAGGACAAGGAATCGGAGAGTATGAGTCAGTCTCAAGAAATGAAATAAAAACAGCCCAGCTTTTAGTGACTTTTTCTTGTTCTTACCTTCTGGAGCAGAGCAGGCCACTAAGTAGAAGCAGCAGAAATCTGACTGCCTGATAGGTTTTAAAACAGGAGTGAAGGTGTACCTGTGGAAAGATTGGCTTTCTGGTTTGTGACAAGATACAGTGGCCGAGAAAAGGGGGCTTGAGTATGGGGCAGCCTGACATTGTGCATATACCATCTCCTACTGCCTACAGTCACCTACAAAGTAGGTGTGCTCTACAGCTATGTGCGAAATGTTTTCAAAGTTCTCTGTAATGAGAAGAACGCACATTGCATGTTGTTTTGGATGCTCAAGCCTCTTCTTTATACCTCTGCTTTCCAGCCTGGAATAGACTGGAATACTGTATCATAATTTCACAGAGTTAGTAAATGTGTCTCTAAAACGACAGAAAAGTAATTTGCTGTGGTGCCATCAATCCTATGACTTTTAATGCTACAAAATAAGACAAAAACTCTTAGTACTCATCTTAATTATCTTGCTATGGTGCTATGGCCAAGACTGAGATTTTCTTTCTAATAACTGGGTCATTATACATTAACAACTATTTATATATCATATGTCAGCTGGAAGTGAACTAATAGAACCAGAAACCTCAATGGGTCATTTTGCCTTTGACTTTACTATGACTATAATTATTAATTCTTTTTCTATGTCACTGTTCAAAGCACCCAAGTAGAGCAATTCATTGTGGGAACTGAATACAAACTGAGAGTGCTTGTACTCCTGAAACTAAACTGGAAAGTAAGTTGAAGGACGTAGTATCTATTTTTTTACGATTATACAGTTGTATCCTTACACTGAGACAATGAAATATGTATATCAAAAAACTTTACAAAACATCACACTGAAATACAGTGATTCCATTTAAGACCCAGATTGGCATAAAAAGAAAGTAGATGTTAAAACTGCATTCTTGTGGATCTTGCTTGAATGCCAAGTCAATACCCTTATGTCTGAAAGTAGCCAATGTAAGTTCCTCTGAAGGTATAATACTCTGCTGCTTCTAATTTCGTACTTCGGTAAATTCTGTCTTCACCAAGCTGGCAGTCAGCCTGTGAAGAAGGACTGATACTTTTAGAGTCTCTCCCCAGCTGGTAATGTTGCAGTGGAAGCAGATGCAAAGACATTACAGAATGTAGCATCCATCTGTTTATTGACTCATCTTTATTCCTTTGATGCAATATATGAACAACTATGCAAGCAACATTGCCCTAACAAATAGAACAAATAATCAGTAGGCAGGAGGAAGAGCTGAAGTTCACATGTGACCATAGTTCTTTTTTTTTCCCTTTCCACAAGATACATTTTTTTAAACATAGACCAAGCTCATCATTCACATGCAGCATGAACCTCACACTCTTCCCCTTCCCCCATGTGCCTATAAGGCATGAAAGTGGTGGGAAAATACTGTGACTACTTCTTACTGATTACAGAATATTTTTGTGATAAAACAGTTTGGGGGACTATCAGGATGAACTCCAGCTGACTGCTTTCAATCCAGCAATATTCCATATAGTCAGGAACTAACCCTTGAAGCATTTCCTTCTTTCCTTGAGCTCTGCAGTGAGAAACACTGCCTCGTTATCTGTGTATCTTGAGTGCTTCTCTGTATTTCTTTAAAGCAAGACAAAGAGGCATTCAATAGGAATTTGCCTTTACTATATAGCTTCTACTTCTGTTTTTGCCATTACCATGTATCAGCTCTGTTTTTGTTCCCCAGTCAATTCTTTTCATATTTTCCAGACCATTCAAGTGCCTGCACCCAGTGCCACAACAAAGGCTAATGAGTAAGTCAGTATTACTTCTTAAGCAAGCAATTAGTTTTGATTCATCTCTTTTCAGATCTGTAAGGGAAATGGTAAATTGAAGAAACTAGTGGAAAGAAGCTCTTGCTGCCACTACCATGTGTTGGCTCTGAGCCACAGTCTATCTGACATTTGTAGGAGTCATGAGTGTGAAATCAGGGTGGAGGATGATGGTTTTTCTGTAAAATGATTAACAGTGTTGGTCCACTTTCAATCTTCTGCAAAGAAGTCAGACAGTTCTTTCAGAAGAGCTAAACCGAAAAACTTCCCAAGTCAGCCCGCTTTGGGGAACCATGGTAACTTCAACCAGAATTACCTCATCCAACCTTTCACCCTACTCTCAAACCTGTAAAAAGTTCACAGAGGGGGGCATGTTTGGGAGTCTGGCAACAATGACTGTTGCTATCTGAAGTACTTCAGACCAGGATTAGGTCTTTTGGATGAAGATTTGGACATGAAAGTCCATTTATTTTGAAGTTATTTTCTTTTCCACTTGTGTTGGTCTGGAATAAGAAATTTCTGCACACCAATGTCCTACTATTGCCAGCCTTTAGGAGAAAACATCTTTGTCCATCTCACAAGGAAAACACAGCAGAAAATGATAGCTTCCACCAAGTTCTGACTGCATAGCATCATTTTTTGTTTCCTTTTCAGCTGTGGTTGTATCTCAGCCTACAAGTATTACTTTGTTTTTCCTGTATCATTGACAACTTCTTATGCCTTGCAATGTTGTATTGGAGAATGTGACATAACAGCCAGAACTTCTGACATGACCCTGTGACATATGACTTCCAAGTGACCATGGAGGGCAGAGGGAAGGAGTGTTTGCTGGAACCTGTAGGCTACTTCAGCATCTGATAGGTGCCTTTTGGTCTTCCTTCTCTAGGACTGACACAGTAAAACTAGGATACTAACTTTAGTCCTCAGACTTTCTCATCTAGATGCCAAAAGCAAATAGCTTTTGTCACTTTTCTACATGTGCACAGAGAACAATCCTTCTGTTTTGGTTTTATACCTGGAATCTGATGCTGTATGTGAAGTGAATTTGTCACTGCCCTACTTTCTCTGTAGCATTCATTGACATCTTTGTGCTTCTGATGACTAAGATGTCAGAAGAAAAGTTGATGCCAATAACACTGCATTTTCTCACATGGAATTCATACTAGAGCTCCTTATCTCTGTGATTGCTTGCATTTCAACTTCTTGTTTTTTTCCTCTCTTGATGATGCTAATATGAATGTCTAACATTTATGCTGATATTAAAGTTTACGTTTTATTTTTGTTTGTGTTGTATCTCTTCAGGCAGAGATAATACTAAGGCTGTTATTGTAAAATGAGTTAGCATTTTCAAAACCTGCAGTCTTCAGTCCCCCAAATGCTTAACCCTATGAGGACAGTTTTGCTTTAGTAGTAAAAGATTCCCAAGGCTTGAGCCTAGACTAGCCGGAATTGTAGTACTTGAGATGCTGATGTAAGTTTGCAACTTTTATTTCACACTAACAAAATTTCCAGTATCACGTGTATATGTGAATTGGCACAGAATAGTTGAGAGAAGACAGATTTAAACCCACTAACTTAGTTTGACACAAATTAACTTGCTTTGGTGTCTATTCCCTCTAGTATTTTGTTTCAGAGAAGCTGTGGGCTCTTCTGGCTTAGCTGATCAAGGAACCATTCTCTCTGCTACAGACAATTCCTAGACACAGGCAGCTGGAGTCCCAGTAGTTTTAACCCCATCACAGAGCTTGACCTGAGGATGAGAAATATGCCCAGGTTCCAAACTTTATCTTCTTCTGGCATCAATTTGTATTTGAATCACAAGTCCCTGACTTCACTATCATTAAAAGACCTTTGTCACACAGAGCCATAATGATAGCTCCAAGCAACGTTTCATATTTTGAACTTTCTCACAGTATCTTACCACACCTTCCAGTTTCTCTCTGGAAACATCTCCTGATGTTGTCTGCTTTGGTTGTAAGGCAAGGAACAATTGCAGGTACTCATCTGGACAGATTGCAGCAGAGTAAAAAGAACAGTGTAGCAACTTTCTAGGAAGGGGTTTTTTAAAAATGAAAACAAAGCCTATTGACTGGAAATGATCTAAATGTGATTCTAGCCAGGTCTCTTGGCAGCGTAAGCTGCCAGCTTTCCTTTCCTGTTTTTTTTCCCTCTGATAACATATGTAAACAATCAGTAGTACACATCAGAAGGTTTTTCTTAGGCTTACGTAGGACCTGCACACACACAATACGAGATGGCGAAATCTTCTCCATCAGACATAGGACTCGTTCTGTCATAGGGCAAATTTGCATTTGCAGGACATAAAACAGCATGATGGTAATGAAACTATTTGCAATTCGGGGAAACAGATGCTGAGGACAGGGTCAGATGACTAGAAGCTTCTGCCTAAGGCACAGCGTGACATGAAAATTGCGTAGTCCTGGCTTCTCACACCCATCCCATGGTTCATTCTCATTTGCCCCTCATGGGCTGACAGAGGTAAAGAGATCGTTACTGCAAAAGCCAAGGTTTTGGAGGGTTGGATAAGGTCTTAATATATTTTTGTCATCCTAGTACATGAGGCCATTTGATAAAGTTGTCAGGGAGCCCTGAAGCTACTGAGCACTGTTGAACTTCATGATGCGCATCAACATTGCTCACAGTTATTGTTTCACATTGTACATGCAGGCACCAGATGCAGGGCCATCAGTATCTCCTCAGAAGGATTTATTTTTAAATGAAAACTGAGACTTTGACACTGTCAAATGAATCTCGGGGGGTTTGGCTCTAAATTATTAAAAGAAATTAAATGTATACTTCCAGGTAAGCCTTTCCCACTTTCTCATCTTAAGTCTTCCATCAGTTCTACACATGTTTTTAACTTGGTTGAAGCCCTTTAAATGACTTTGTGCTCACCAAACTACCTATTTGGAGCCGGGATGAAACATGATATAAAAAGACAGAAAAGACCAGAAGTTACTGGTAAAAACCAAAAACAAAAAGTTAAAAATATGGGCAAAAGTACACCCCAAATCTTCTCCTTCTCAAATGAAATCTCAGGATTTGGGGGACAATGAAACTTCAGCTTGATAACTAAGCTTTCTGCCTTGTAAACTCTGACCTGGGGTGCTCCTGATTACCAGGTTTGATCACTGGAAGACTTCACAGGCATTGGAGAATGTCACCAAAAATATGTTGTGTTGCCTTTTTCGTTTTCTTCACCAATTCACAGAATTATGTCTATCAACGTGTCCTTAGAGACACTGACCTCGTGAATATCCTTGGTTTTAAAGGAAATGTGAATTATGATGTTAAATGAACCCCTGGCTCAAACAGTTGATCCTTTTTTATCCTGAGAATTATTTAAGCAGAAGTGAACAATAACATTTGAACACAGTAGGAAGTTCATTAATACTCCAAATAATTCTCACTGAACTATTAAGCAGGAAAATATGTTGTATTATTAAATGAAATTTGCCAGAATGTTTGCAACTCTGATGTTGGGCAGAGAGCAAGGTGAGTACATGGCAAAATGATATGCCTAAGTGGTAAGTCACCAACAAAATGTGCTGCCCCTGTACCAACAAAGTAGTTATAAGTAACTTTGCAACTCTATTGCTTCATCCTCACAACATCCTCACAGCCAAGGGTCCCAGGGTTTCCAGGCTCCCAGTCCAGGGGGCTTTGAGGATTATATCACCATTTAAAGATACATCTCAATCCAGTTTTAGAAGGCTCCAAAGCTGACGTTTGCCTGAACATCTAGCATTCCCTTGGTTCCAGTGCTGGTTTCTCTACCTTCTGCAGTTAGCAGTGTATAGGTTTAGATGATTCTAGGGTGCTATGGTTACAAAACAAGGAAGCCCCTGCAGCCATTGTGCTGGGTCAGATGAGTAGGAAAAATAGAGCACAGCATCACCATATCTCTCTGCAGGGCTTCTGAAAAGAATTAAAAATAGCTTCCTGCTTTAGCAGGAAACTTCCTGTTATTTATGTAGTCCTCTCTGTCCTCTAATGCAAGGTGTTAAACTAAATGTATTTAAATGAAATGTAGTGTGTCAAGTATTATACCTCCATGAAGCTGAACAAATTCTCATTTCCATTGCTTCATTCTTGTGGGTACTAAGAGTGGCATGAAGAGAAAAGCAAAATGAGGAAGTTTTTGGATGACTGTTTTCTGCTAGAAATTCTTGTTCTTATAGTAAAATGAATTTTGGAGTGGGAAAAGGGACAGAGTCTTTCATGTAGTGTACCTTCATCACATTGCATGTGCTTTCAGCTGTCTATTTTGCCTCCAGCCAAGCATTCAGGAATAGGGCCTTTAACCCTGCAGGTATTTGAAGCTTCAAGGCTTTAAACAAGACCTGGTAGAGTATTATTGCTTTTGAGTGTTACAGTAGAAAAGAACAGTGTGGTATGCCAGAACGGTATGGGGCACTCTGAGACAGTGGGGCTGAAATTAGGAGATGGTTGGTTTTTAATATTTTAGTTTTCTTGGCAAGTCTGTCCATCCTCGTATTGTCAGTAGGATAAAGGCTATGACAGTGTTTGGAGTAGCAGGACAGAAAGTTTAGTGTAAGTTCTATTGCCACAAACCGTTTTTCCTTGTACCAACTGAATCTGAATGTGCAAAGGTACAATCATGGGAATGGGAAATCTGATTCCACAGGCAAACTGTTATTTTGCTGGTGCAGATCCAAGGAATCCAGAACTCCAGGAAACAGCAAGTAGCAAGTGTCTGTGCTGTGGTTATTTGGGGAGTGAAGGTATGAACTCAAACCAAGATATTTTTCTTGGTCTGTATTACCACCATAAGAGATTTGGTCATTGGGAACAGCTGTGTACAGGTTCTTAGCATTTTAAGTGATAAACAAAGAGTATCAAAAATCTTGCACAAGTGTGTGTTTCCTGCTAAACTGTGTCCTTTCTTCTCTTCCTTAGCAGCAATAGATGGAACAAATCTTTCCAAGTTACCAAGTTGCAGTAGGCTTTTCTATTGAATATTTTTGTTGCCCCTCCCCAACTGTTTTGGCTTTTGAGGTGAAAGTGGTTTAATTTTTCAGATCTGCTAGGATTTGGCCTGCATGTTTTGTTTTCCTTTTCCTGTGTTATTCCAGACTTGTTCCCTTCTTGCTTACTTATTGATTGGCAGCCAGATAATGACACTCAAGAAGACTTTTTTGCCATGATTTTTTTAGGAATGTTTTTTCCATGGTAGAAAAATCAAAGGCAGTGAAATTGAGTTTAAAAGTTTAGCATTCACAAGCATTGGTTTTGTTCAGAATAACTTTCAATTTCTCGCTTCAAAATACAAACAGCCAGAACTGTTTTAACAACAATGGTGTCATAACCAGTCCCAGATTTGTTCATTGATGTCCAGCCTGCTTTTAATTGTCTGAGTGTTATAAAAGTAAATTCAAAAGTTTTGAATTAGCAGTGTTTAAAAATCTGTGCAAATCTGGAACTCATAAGGCTTATACTGAATGTTTGTTCTAGAAAGTTAAGGCCATGTCAAAGTATATTTATTTATGGCCATTGCAACCTTAATTTTGACTGACTTTGTACAGAACTGAAGAAATTATGTGTGATGTTAAGAGAGAAACCAAGCCCAGACCTCAAGAGGATGGACAATGCTAGATGTGATCAGGGAAATAGAGATGCCTGATAATGTAAGAGTGGTGAGAAAACTGTAACCATATTGCTATAAAACAACACATAAACAAAGACACCAAACGGATGGGGTTGGTGTACTTTTGAGAATTGTGCATGAAGAAAGTATTGCTAACTTGGGTTGCACAAGAACTGGAAAAAACCCACATGAATTTGTGCGGCCACCTTTCTAAAGTCAAGTGTAAGTTATTGTGCAGCTAGACAGACAGAAAGGAAGATGACTAAAAGTATTAAAATGAAGCAATTCAGCTTTCCTATTACAGCTAGATATAATGCATAAAGTGAAAGAATAATCAGGGAGAATTTGAACCTAGTAATCATTAGATCAATAAAAAAGAATTTGTTTAGGACAACTGGGAACTTAAGAATGTTAAAGCAAGCACAAAAGTGATGTTTTGGCCAGGAATGTCTGGAAAGGAAAACTAATTTTTTTTCTAATGTCAGCAGAAAACTTTGTCTAAATGTCAGCAGCAAGAAGAAAATGTGAAATCATCAGCAGAAAGAAACATTTATCATTCCTGAACTTCCATGTCACCTATGGCAACTTCTGGGAACAAGCTTTTCTGCAGGGAAAAGTATGAATATTTACTGGCAATAGATTTCAAATATTTTTAAACATCTCCCTGAAAACAA
Organism: Dasyornis broadbenti; assembly: GCA_013397935.1. Classification (NCBI taxonomy): domain Eukaryota; kingdom Metazoa; phylum Chordata; class Aves; order Passeriformes; family Dasyornithidae; genus Dasyornis; species Dasyornis broadbenti. The sequence continues at coordinate 489,105 of VZRN01000467.1, forward strand.
AATATATCATTGGATATCCACTCTAGAATGGCCTTCTGTATCTCAAAGAAGAAAAAGTGTGAACGCTACACCTACTTTTAAGCAAGATCCAGAATGATTTTCAAAAAAGCAATGACTGAGAAAGGTGGGGTTTTCTGGTTTTGCTGTAGAGACATAGTTGAGCCTAAAATGCTGAAAAGGTGAACCCAATGCAGTCTTATAAAACACAGTGAAACATTCATGTAGGGTCCACTTTAAAAAAGTGAATCAAGAACAGGTAGACAAACTCTTAACAGGTTAACAGATGAAGGTGAAATTCCTCCCCTGGTGAGTGTATGGACACTCTGGCACGTACCCAGTCCAGCACTGTTTGCATCCATATAGCACCTTGCATCTGTAAGGGCTGGAAAATGACAGCAGTGCCTCATCTCCGTCAAGCATGTGAAACTTTCAGCTGAGGCTCCCACAGTGCAAACCACTCAGACTGCAAGGCAGCTTAAGCAGCCACAGCAGAAGATTGATTACCCCCTACCAGCCCATCTGGCTGTAAGAGCCCCTCCTGCTGTAAAACACCCCTTCTGGCCAGTCCAGAATGGGAGGGAGCTTGTGCTCCACTCTGTCGCTTGTGCTCTGAATGCTTGGTGGAGGAGCTATATCCAAGGCTCTGCTGGGTGCTCTTCGTGGTACTACACCCTACTCCTTATTTGTAGGATCAGGCAGAGTTCTGGGCTAAGGTTGATGGAAAGCTCATATGATGTTGGACAGAGGTCTGACTCTGCTGGCAGGATGGAGGAAGAGATCTTATCTTTGCTTGCTCTAAACCCAAAACAAGTCACTCCTAATAAAGAAAAGATGATTGGCCTGCAGGTAAAGATTAGGGATGAATAGGTGTTTTTCTGCTTACCAAGGTCTCAGTAGAATGTTCATTTTGGAGCTACACAAAAATATTTAGGTTGACAAAGGTGTTTCTTTGAGAAAATGTTTGAGGATTTTTGTAAATTGTGACACTAGCTGCCTGAAATGTATATCATACCACAGAGTTTATGCTAGAATTGTGATGAAACCCAAACCCATGACCACAATGAGGCACCACATCTGGAAGAACTAGACCTATCTTCTCAGAGTGTTCATCAGTAAATAGCATGAATTCCTATTTTTTTCTGCATAGAAGAAGACTTGAAGGACTCTCAGAATACCTAAAAAAGACAATAACCTTTTTGTATTTTTGTACCAAAAAATTTCATCTTACAACCTGATTACCAGATACTGGATTGCATCCACCATGGCTTTTTTAAGGGAGACTGCTTCAAAGAAAACTAAGTGAAACTAAAGCAATTTACATCAGTTTTGTCATGATCAGAGCCATTCCTGTTTACAAAAGCAGGAGTTTTAAGTTATAAGAAGACATTAAGAAAACGGCACAAAAAGGTCTTTAAGCCACTGCTCTCTGTTTTGCCACAAGATGTGGAGGCAAAAAGAGGAATTGCTAGGGTGCTTTAGAGACAGTCTCGAGCCACTGAAATGGTAAAAGTGTGGAGATGACAGCACTATCTCCACACAGTGCAATGAATAACCAGAATTCTTAGCAAATAGGGAAGGACATGTGGTGGTTTTTAGGAGTTAACACTGGAAATTATAATCGGTTCCAACCACTTCACCCTCAAGCTAGGAAACCAAAAATCCTAAAGGAAAAAGCAAAGCAGCAGCCTCAGAGTATCATATAAGCCTGTTAAAAATCAGCCTACACTATGTCTCCAGGAATTTAAAGACTATGAAAATAAACAAACTTTACTATTCAATATCTAAGCAAGAGGCTTCACCATTACTAAATGGCCAGCCATAGCTAGACAGCAGTATGCAGTAATATTTAAATAACATCTTGAAAGTGCTATTAGAACACAGATAATAACCAAAAAACTTTGAAATGTGCAGGTCCTATTTGCTGTGGTTACTGAAGATTAGTTGAAAACTTGGCTTTTTGCCCTATAGCCTACCTGTCTAAATATCTTAAGTTCTTATAGGGTGCCTCGCAAAATGAAGCCCAGATTCTGGTATATAACCCTTTACTGGAATTGTGAAAATCTTGTCTTAGGTGAGATAAATATTTGCATTTCCTGTTCCGGGTTTGTGTAGTTCTGGACATATTATTACCATGGAAAATTCAGGAATATTTGAGAGGTTCTGCTAAAGGAACATCTTGAGGCAAAGGCTGAATAAGTCTCATGCCTATGCAATGTTTCAATAGATTTATAATTATAAAACCCACGATCATGGAATTCTAAACCCAACACAACATTTATTTTCATGGATTGGAAGACCAGACATTTTATCAACGAACAGGAGGACCTCCAAATTTCTTTTAATCATACTGCATAATTCTCTTTCCTTAGTCTCAAACTAAATTTAGTGATGCAGAAAAATCTGAAGAACCATTTTTAATATAGTATTTGTAAAATACCTTTTTGTGTACATATATCACACACATATGCACATGTGCATGCACTCACATTCTCTTTGCTGTTATTTCACCATTAGGTTCTATATAAAAACTACAGAGGTTCTTTGGATAGCTTCTGATGGCTCAGAATACCCACTGAGATTGAAAGCAAGCCAGAATTTCTGGAAACCTAAATCCTCTCATTTTAATAGTTTTTCAAATCCTTGGCATTTTGTTTTGAACTTTAACCAAGAAAAGTTATATCTTATAAACAATGGCATTTGTTGATTGGATGAAGGACTAGATCAATATTGATTTTGGCAACTTGTTTTGGCTGGGTTTGCATGAAGAAATATGCTGGTTGTGGTGTTAAAAAGTTATGTCAGTTCCTCAACATGTGCCTCTTTTTCTTGGATCATTGCCTGAAAAATAGTTTCCAAAGTTACTTCCAGAAGTTAACCTAGAGGCTATCTATTATTGTAAGCTAACAACAGCCTTCTGCTGAGCTATCAGCATGTATGAAATAAAACCATTCAAGAAGGCAGATTAAAGACAGATAAAACAATGGATTTCTGTTTCACAGAAGTGCTAAAGCATAGCACAAATTTTTATTTCCAAAGAGTCTGATTTACACTATTCTTGCAATTTAAAAGGAGCTGTAAAGCAAATATGTAGAGTAATAGCAACAAGATTTTAGGCACTCTGAGAATTACCTAGTTGACATGCAGCAAAACAAGAGCCATAGGATGTACATGAATCAGTTTCTGTTTCAAGAGCCGCACTAGGAATGAACAAAAATGTATCTGTTAGAGAAAATGTGCCATTTTCATTTCAAAGTTTCCACTGAGACAGAATCCACTGCAAACTGATAAATTTCTACTATTATCATCACAGCTCAAACTTTTGTCTGGTTTTGAATTCTGTTTTTTCTAGTTTCAGCTTGTAACTCTTTGAGCCTTTGATACGTCTGCTACAGGAAAGAGTCACGTTGAAAGTGACTATCTATTTATACATCTATCCATCTACCTACCGATCTTCCATTTCCTGTAGATGCTGTTAGTTCACATATCTTTCTACTCTCGTGGTGCTCAGCTCTCTGATGTATTTCCAGAAAGCAATCATATCACATCCCAGATGGTTTTTTTGCTATGATAAACAAGACAAGCTCCTTCATGCCTGCTCTGCCGGAGCAATTTTCTCCATTTCATCCAGGTGCCTGCTTTACTCATGCACAAGTCTGAATTTTCAAACATGAGGGAACAAATTTTCCAGATAATATCTTACCAATAGTCTTGACAAATAGCACTAATATTTTCTCAACAAAAAAAAAACAAACCCTAAAAACCCCAACTTTCCTCACCTGATTCATCCTGAGATTGCTGGCCCCTTTTTGCATTCAGGTCGCATGTTAAAAAAAATTTACCAGTCCTAGTCCATGATACTAAAATCAATCCACACTTCTTAAGAATCACCCAGAAATTCACAGGTGACTTGTCTGCTATGTAGTATTTTGTCTGGCTTCTTCTCTAATGCATGGTGCCTTTGATGCAATAGTGCCATTGCCACCAAGGCCAGAGCAGGGTTTTGGCCACAGCCCATCTTGCTGGAGGTAGTGCCTGCACTGGATTCAGCAGAAGCAACAGTTCCCTCCACAGATATCTCAGCTGGACCAAACTGGAACTGTTGGGAAAACTTTCTTTTCTGTTGGAGTTTTAGGGGAGACCTCAGATCACATCTAAGTCTTGTACTTGTGTCTGTTGGATGAGAAAACTCTTTATCATCAAATTATTTCTTGTTCAATGAGCACAACTTGCAGACTCTCTCCTAAGTTCATTACATACCTAAAACATAGGTTGAGCTCCTCTGAGTCTTTGTGTATCCACTAGTTCTTCAACCATTGCTTTGGATCTTCTTTGGGTTCCATCCATTTTTTTTTTTTTTGAGATCAGTCTTGAAAGGTAAAAACAAGAACTGCCCTATTGTAGAAACTGTTGAAGCAATGCCAGCTGCAGAAACTCCCAGCCAACTCAATCACTTGTCTTCTCAGGTTGGTGTTTTACATACTGAATTCCACCACTTAGCTCCATACTCCTGCTAAGAGGCCAAAATACTCAATGAGATTATCATTCATCCTTAAGGTCCTCATCAAAGGCCCATAAATATGAGACATTGTTTCCCCAGCCATGCAAAAGTCATGTCCACTGGCACACACACACACCAGGTCACAGTTCAGAGAGATTCAGATGCTCACTGTCCCCTGCCTTGGAGGGACTCATGGGCAGGTGGGAGCCAACACACACTTTAGCCACACACTTGAACTGAACAACTAGAAAAGAACCACCTTGAGGTGCTTCATAGCATGTACCTTCTGTACAATGTAAATATATCCACAGAGACATTCAGACTCTCTTTAGAGGCCAAAAACTGTAGCCATATGTCTTACAGAGCAAAAGAAGCTAGAAATAGACAGTAAATACTTAGTCTTTTCACCTTCCAATATGAGATTTCTCAAAACTAGTCATAAAGGGCAGGGAAAATGTAAAATTACATTGTTCTACTTTTTTATAGCACCAGGCAGGGGTTGTTAAATTAACAATTCTTATATAAAGACCACTTCTCTAGAAAATGCATTGCTAAAAGAGCTATTACAAAGTGGGTCAGAAGCAGAGTGAGTACAAAAATGTTTAAGAGTATGTTTAAATAGTATGATAAGCACTTGCAAGACTTTTGTTGGATCTGGTTTACTTATCAGCTTGCAATGATCTTGCAGCGCTTTGACGTCCTGAGTCACAGAACTGACAGTCTCCTACTTTATCCCCATTCCTCTGTACCCCTCTGGCTTTTGGGCTGAACTTTGTTTTTTTAGTTTGAAGTGGAAAAAGGAACTTATTCAGCTTTTTCATCTGAAATTTACCAGCTACCTAAAGAGCAGACTTCCTGGTTCATGTATGGAGCAGGTCATATTCCTCTTTCGCTATGACTGTCAGGTCTGTCATATAACCCCCACAAACCCGGTGCAGAGAAATTCAGACATTTTAGAGAAGTAGTTCACTTTTGCTAAATATAAAAGGGCAGGGACTTGCTTTCAAAGACTGAAATTTTGCTTTAGAAGTGATCTTATTAAGAGAAGGAAAATGAGTCAGTAGCATGTGGAACATATATTATGTGTGAGACATCTTACCCACGCAAGGGGAGAGGGGATACACAGAAGAGTTTCGCCTGCACTTGTAACAGTCTTCAAAAACTTTTTTCTCCTTGTCTTGCAGGACTGCATATTTGTTCATATACAGAAGCAGTCATGTGCATCCAATCTCCTAACCGAGCAAGCACTTCAGTGACATCCTCCTGTCTAGTGTTACTACTTTGAGCGGCACTGCCAGTATGGTCTACCAGTAGAAACATATGAAATGGTCACATTCATCTGAGGTTCACGATAGTCTTAACATATCCTTCCTCACACCCTACTGTGGTAGCAGCAGAAAAAGGAAGTGGCTGGAAAGCTTCTGACCCAATCAGCTTTCCACTGCATTTGAGGCCTTCCGTAACTTACAGAGCCCCATTACCAGCTCTGTGATAACTCTGTCTCTGCTGTTTCTCATCATCCCTCTGGACTGTTGTGTTCTTCAAGCAAGAATGTGACGAATAGGAGGGAAAAAGGATAAAGCAGGACTAAGCATAAAATTATGAAATCACGTGTCCATTTGGCACTGATGAGGTTCAAAAATCACAAAGTTGTCAGAAAGAGAGATCTGAGATACTAGACAGGTCTAGTAACCTTTACAAGAAACGCCCACATGCTCTTCCATGGTCTAACATTTTCTCCTCTACGTGTGCATGGCAGGAGGAAGCTATTACTGCTTTCATTTTACACATGAAGAATGGAGACTCAGTGCTTATAACTAAGGATCCCAGTGCAGGGACACATACATCAACCCAATTCAACCATGGAGCAGCAAAACGGGCACTGGGAAAAGAACAGTCATGCTTGCTTAGCTAGTCAGCCCTGCTGGAAAGCAACTTATGCCTTGCTAATGAGATTATCCAGCTTCCAGAAACCAGGGTTTCTCATTCAGGGACTCTCTTTTAGTATCTGAAATTTGGCTTTAGAAATTGTCTTGGTATGAAAAGGTTTAGAGCTGGCTTGGTTGTCACTGCACACAAAGGTACTCAAAGGAACTGAAAGGATCATCCAAAAGGGTAGTGAAGACTTTCAGAGGAAGCTGGGGCAGAAAAAGCAACTGTAGCCACATCTGTTTGCCAAACTAACCCCCAAACCGATGAAATGTCTGCTGTTCTGCCAATGGTTGTGGAGACTCTCACTCACATGAAAAAGCTTTGACTTGGGCTCCTGGGTATGTCAATGGCTCCACTGAAATTATACTACTGTTTTCATAAGCTATTTATTTCCTGTTAATACCTTGGAAAAATTCTTAGAAGAAACTTAAATGAAGACAGTATTGTAACTTGGCAGGTTCACTTCAAAATTCATTAGTTCTCTTTTTCTGTTTTTCTTTGCAGAGCTCTGGTGCCTGTCATCAATAGTCAAGGGGAGAGCTGGGGGCTGTTGTTTGATTCTACAGAGGCAAATCCTATTGGCTTCAGTGTTTTGGCCCTAAAAAATTATTGAATTTCCCCTAGGAAGCTGCAACTGTAAAATACTCTGTACTGATACATTTTTAAGTCTGCCCAGATGTAAAATGTTTACATGAAATAACTTCACTTTTTGAGTACTTGAGACAGAAGATTTCCTAATTAAAGAAGATATATTCTGTATTAGTCTTTCTTATCGATTGTGATTCAATCCATATGATCAATCTATTTTCCTTCTGTCATGGATTGCCGAGATCATTCAGCTGTCGTGATTTAACATAATGCCTTGCTGTGTTTGTACAGAAACACTGCACAAGGGAGATTCCAAAGGGATTTTAGCAACCCTCATCTAACACAGGATTTTTGAATAACATTACTTGGCCATAGGCAAAAGAATTTCCTTTTGGCAGTTTTTTTCTCCAATGAAAACACAAAAAGTGAAAGTTAGATAGTACTGTTATTAGAACTTTGTTGCAATGAGAGAAAAAGTGGTGTTCACAACAGCATGGATACAGCAGCTAAGAGACAGCTCCTATGCTAGACCTTCATTTGATCAGAATCTTTCCTAGATTTAGGTCTTCATGGAGCTGATCCCTCTCTTGGACCATGCCTAGCACATCCCACTTCCTTTTCTTAGAATCCTCTGTATGACTGGGAGTTTGGGAGGGCAGAGAGCAAGTAATGAGTTCAGTGTTGAGATTTTAGTGTTTTAAGTGCCAGTTACTAAGGAGATGCTTGGAAACTTTAAGGTTTGCTCTGTGTGGATTTCTAACGGAAAAAAAAGAAAAAAAAACCAGATGAAGATGGAACTTGTAAAAAATCCACAAGCAGAAAAAGCCATCTATACTTGTCCTTGGCTGCAACCTGAATGGAGTAGGAAGCACCAGAACACAGCAGTTCTGTTTCGTGCACTCACTAGAGGCAGGGAAAAGTGTTAATATTTTCATAGAAAACATTTCAAAATTATCTCCCTTCTGAAACAGTTTTTGGATTCTCAGGTTTTTTTCTGGTTTGTGTGTTTTTCCCTTGCTATCCTTTCATTTCACCTTGACTGGTGCAAGAGAAGAGAGCAGAAAGGTGGCAAGTGATCTAACTAGTTAGCTACATAGATAGGTATCTTGCAGTGACGGGGCAGTAAATGTAACTTAAGTTAATCAGGCTTGTTGAATTGAAATTTAGTTTTCAGATTTCCTCCCATAAACCCAGCACACGCCAGACTCATGCTTCAGTCCCTGTGACTGACATTCCGTGCTGAAGACACTCACGCATCTGTGCTCAGGCAGCTGATGGTACAGTGTGACACTATTTGCTGCCCAGACAAAACAATGTGTTCCTGCTCTGTTGCAAACACAGAACAGACCTGTCTCTAAACAATCTGTTTATTCTTTTGACTTGCATTTGTCACCTGTATATGTTGAATTGTAACTTGGTGTTGTTTCCATTTACTTCTCCTTTATGCTGTGAATAGACAAAGCAGCAGTAGGTCCATGAACAGTTCCCAATTTTCCTTAACAGTTCTCAATTTCTGTTCCTACGTAACTATGTCCAGTTACTTAGAGTTTAGAGGACTGGCTTACTCTTTTCTTTTAATCATTTCTTGCAGTATTCTGATTGCGTAAGGTAACGAAGTCATAGAGTGCTCTCTTCCTCAGTAAGACTTAAAATAGAACTACTATTTTAAGTCACCCCTCCTGGGTGCAAGTCTTTCTGTTTTTAAAAGCTGGTTCTTACTTTTAGGTTCACTTTTAGAGTTCAGCATTAGATACCTTGTAAATCCCAAACGAAGTCACACAAGAATTTTTCTTTTTCTTCTTAATACGACCAAATAGATGTTTTCTTGCATCAGTGTTGTCCTTTGCACCATGAAGGGGTAATATGCACTAGAAGATGGCTCTAATTAGTTTCAGAATTGTGGTACTGAGGCAAACAGTGTAATAAAACCAGCATTACACTTCAGTGAACTTGAGATAATTTTGAAAGAAAGAATTTCTTAAGACAAGACTTCCTAGTCTATGTTTGGACTACCATTTAAATGGCCAATAAAATTTTGGCCATAAGCCCGCTTCCCTCTTCTCCCCCTACTCCTTCTTCTAGTGCTGCAATTTACAGAAGTAAAAAGAGGAAATCTGCTGATGACATTTTTCCAACTGAAGAAAATTTTTTGCTTAGTGTTCCCTGTAGTGTTCTTTGCATAATATCCTCATTTCTTACTGCTTTTTTACTTGATGGCAGAAATAACTGGTTGCTGCAAACCTTGATGTGCCCATGTTAGCTTTCCTGCAGAGAGCAAGGCCAACGTGGAGGCTGAGGACGAATTGCACAGTTTTTAGCCAGGGTTACAGGCAGTTCCCAGTATCCAGGCTGAACCCTGTTGTACCACCCATTCACTTTTGTGAGTACTAGATACACTGCCGAGGGCATAGGTAGTGTCTTAAAACCGATTCTGTTGACATTACTGTCTGAATATATCCTTAAGTTATTTCTGCTTATCACAAATCTTTAAGAAGACAGGCACATAGTACAGTGACACTTCCACAGTGACACCACTTCCATCAGGGGGTATCAAGATACTTTGCAGGATATTTTTGAGAGAGGAATAGGCCTTTAAAAACTGACAGACCACTATCCCAGAAGCCACAGGACTGCTGACATATCAGCATTCAATGGCCCTTCCTGACAGCTGACAATATGTGACATTTTAGAAGACAATGAAAAAGTCTTCGTAAAACAATAGTTTATTAATTTTTAAGGGAAACTAATAGTGACTAAGTCATTGGACCAAAACCACAAATCCAAAACTGACAAGATATATTGTATGGACATAAAAATGTCCAAATAACAAAAGTCTCCCTCTGCCTGTTATATAAAAGACTTTATAAAGTCAGGAAAGATTATAAACAAAAGGACTTAAAGAATTCAGAGAAAAATGCTTGCTGAGTGAAATGCTGGGAGGGATTACATTTTAAAAATTGGAGAAATGTTCCAGAACCAATGAGCAGGAAATTTGGCTTACTTGGCAAACAACAAAAGAATAATCCTATTTTGCTTATTGCACTTTTGTGTCCATAATTTGATTCCAAGAAGGCTGAAAGGAGTTAGATTTACCTTCATAGCACAAAATGCCCACCATATGCTGGGACTTGAGGGTTCTTTATGGCATTATTGAATCATAATTCTCTTAATGCTAAGAGATGATGTAGGCAGACAGAGTTGATGGGAAGGATCCAAAAGATAACCCCATTTCTACTAGTTTCTGTTCACTTCTGAATGATATCCAACGTCATGCTCAGATTACTGTTCCTAGCCTCTCCCTGCTATCTCCTTTTCTTTCTTCACTTAAGTTAATCTTTCTCTATTCTTGCCATCTGTTTAAACTATTTCATTTGCAACACTGCTGCAACCCTGCAACCAGCAAGATAACCAAGAGCACTGCATTTATCAGTTCAACACTAGTATAAATTTGCCAAGTCTCAGAGTGGCTGGTAAGGCTTTCTGCTACATTTTTCCTTTGTCTAGCGGTAAGGTTGGAGGAAGCAGAATAAGAAAAATACTCTGTTTCTGTTTTGTCTTGTGTTGTCCTCAAGAAACTAGGAGTCAGTTTTAAGTAAGAGTAAAAAAATCATCTCTTTTCTGTTCACCAAAGGGACAGTTAACACCATAAAAATTCAGGACAAGGGAGTAAAGGAATGTTCACAAGAACTTGCTGCAGCTAAATGGAAAGGAAAAAAGAAGGAGGGTTAACTCCGTTTCCTTCTTCGCCCAAGTCTCCAAAAGTGTCCAAGTGATTATTAGTGGTGACTGTCTGTCATCATGTCATAAAAGAGAAGATCATGTTAACACCTGTGAATCTCTATGCCCAAGCGCTTCATTGAAAAGGTCTCAGAGCAAATGTTCCTCCTCTGCTTATGCCTTCTTAACTGACTGCCTGTTATTGCTGCAACCAGTGCACATGTCAGAATACATGCTTCTGCCTCAATATGATATTTTAAAAGGCAATTAAATGCTCTGGCATCTTCATAAGAAAGTTTCCCACCCTCAGATTGTCCATGATGAAGGGGACAGAACTTCTCAGCCACTAAGTGGCATTTTATGGCAATGGAAATTTGGCATTTATACCTGTTTCAAATATGTTCTCTTGAGTCTGTTTCCTTTTAGAGAACACTTCATTTTACTTACTTTTTCACTGAGTTTTCCTGGTGACAAAACGAAGCAAGGAAGGCTGGCTGGAAAATTGGAATTCCATTTCATTAAACTGCTTCTAGTTTCAAAATTTGTTTCTGTATTCATGCAAATGCAATCCGTGACCTTTCCACTGAAAAAAAAGAACAACTCTGTGACAAAGCCCCCAGAGAAGGTTCACAGTGGCTGCACTCCCCAGGAAAGGACAAGAGTCCTCTGGAGAGCTTTCACTAGCCAGACTGGGGTTGGAAACTTGATTTTCCATAGCCGGGAGAAAGCCAAGGCCCCTCTCTTAGCTTGTCTCTCCTTCCTTCCATATATCATCTGGAAAAGCTATTTTGCCAAATTTTGGTGAACTGACATTTCAATATTTGACTGCTGCAACAAAATGACATTTTCAGACAAAAAAAGAACTGTCAAAAGACTCTTAATGTTTTATAGTTGAGTGCCCAAAAACGTTCTCTTTACAATTCATTACTGTACAATCTTTTGAGAAAAGAAGCAGCCCTCTAAACTTTTCTCTCATCAGTTGCACTGAAAACAGCACTCCAGTCTCGAAGCTTAAGAATCAAGTCTTTTATGCCACAACTTTGATGACAACACAAATGTAGAAATAAATACATAAATTGTCAGCACAACATTTAAGAAAACTGAACTGTACAACAAACCCAACTCATAAACAAAAATCAGACTCACTTTTTTCTGAATTCTTTCTATTTATTTTTCTGCAGTAATGCTTGCAGTGTTTCATATGCATAATTTAGCATGGAAAAAGGAATGCCAGCAACTGAGCTGTAGGTAAAGTTTGAGACAGAGACGGTAAAATGAGATCTTATTGTAGTTGAACTGGCAATATGGCCTGTCCACCTCTGAGAGCAGAAAATGTCCCCTCAAGTGTACAGTGACATGCTTTAATCAGCATAAAATGGGACTGCCACTGAAAACATAGATCTCACTCTTGATGCAGTTCATTCTTCTCTTTCCCACCTTCTCTTTTCTATATGGCCCCCTCCCACACAAGGACAGGATAGCCTTAGCTATTCTTCTCCCTTGATCATTTTCATCATGTGTGACAGGAAAAAAATGGATGGATCAGAAGTAGGAATGAGTAAGCAGCTGGAGATGGACAGAAAAATATTTTTTATTGCAATGGTGATGTCAGTTTAAGTAGGATTACAGCATTTGCTGCTGCCTGCTGGTTTCTCCAGATAAGGTCACCATTAATTTCCCTATAAAAGTTAGGTTATAGGTAGATCTGGTTTTCATGCCAATTGCCCCTCCATGTTTTCAGTACAACAGAAAGGAAGCATATTTGGACCACTCTGAGAACATCTATTTTTCTGAAACAGAGCAGATGGCCCTGAACTCTTTCATAGGTGCTTGGCACCCCCCAGGCCTGGGCTGTATTGTGTCAAAGGTAACCTGTCTGGCATGCACAGCGTAGAACGTGATGTGCAGAACAACACTGGATTTCACTCTCCCATCAGAATTTGGACAATCCACATACCTATTATTTCTTCAGCTATTGGGAGTGGGAGTTACATGCCTAAATTCCTCAGATTAAAAAAACAGACTATTTTATTGACTAAACAGTATTGTTCCTCTAAAAAAACACACACAAGGCATAAATGCAGATGAACTGTTAAGTAATTTGCAATAGTTTGAAATACTTATATTCATACCATGCTTGTAGACTTTTTTCATTGGAATACATTTTGCACTCATTAACAAATATGCTATTCCATTTAAGTCAATTGGGGCTTCTCTGGTGTATCCTAGAACAGAACTGGAGCCAAGATATGTATCTTACTCAGTTCATTAGACTCTGCAAAGCTGTAGATTAAATAAGCAAGTATGTCACTAAATCTGTTCAGCATTAAAATGATACAAAATGTATTTTTCTTCTTCCAACTAAATAGTTTTCTTCAAATTTAAACCAGATGGAAACACAGTGAGTTATCTGAGATGAGCTCATCTGGACTTCTAAGTGGAATGTCCGACATTTGGTCACACATCTTGAGATGTGAGTTAGGGTCTGTACGGGGAAATTTTTATCATCTTATATTTACTCTTGTGGATAGGCTCATTAACTTCAATGGGAGACAAAAAAACAGATGACACAGGCACAGACAGAGTAAGATCATGCAGGACATGTTTCTGTATAAAATCTCTCAAATGTAGTTCACATTCCAAAGAAAATTTTCCCTCAAAAGTCCAGCAAACACAATAAGTGAAAACTCAGCATCAGAATTAGTTAAGAAATGCAGAGAGTTCTTCTTTTTCTATGTCTTCCATTAAACCTACTTTTGCTATGTTTGTCTGGAAGATTAATATTTCAGGGGGCACGCTGACTTGTAAGTCTTCTATGGAACCAGGCATACTGTTGCAATCTGACTAATTTAAAAAAGCAGGCATTTACATAATTTCTTTTAATAGTTTTAAGAAAAACTATGAGGGAGTTAATAAATGTAAAGAAGCAGCTATTAAATCCCCTTGTTTGCAGGATTAAAACCAAACAGTTCCAATGAGAACTTGCTCCCACGTGGTAAGGCTAGCAGGAAACTCCATATGTTTCAGCTGTAGAGTCACTTTCTGTTGTCAGGTACACCAAGTGCTGCAGTGAAACAGCTCTTGAGTTGAAGAAGTGCCAGTCCTTTATTAGCCCAATCAGGCTAATCTTGCCTCACTGAACTCAGGCGAGCTCTGCTGTTGCCTTCACTGAGGCAGGAATTTTACCTTTAGTCAAGAGCCTAAATATGAAATGTGTCGAGCTCCTGCATCTTCAGCAAAGAAAATTACACCCGAAGGTACCTCCTCTATATTAATATGCACATTCAGTTTTTAGACTGTGTGATGGCTGCTTCGGGCTAATTTACCTGGCTTCCTGGTAAGAGGAATTAGCATAGGTGGAACTCCTCTCTGTGAGAATTAAGCTACTTCTAATAGACTGAACAAGTTTGGTTTTTTACACTGCATTGTACTGGGGCTAGCATAGTTTTAATGTGCAACTCTCCTGACTCCCATTAACAATTTGGAAGAGTCTGTTCTGTGGCAATGAAGAAAATCTGTATATCTGAGAGAGATTTAGCAGTCATCTGCCTGAAAGTTTTTCCAAACTTTACTATAGATTTTTGGGTTTGCTTTTTGTTTTTTAAGCACTTTGTATAATAGCCCTAATCAGAATGGCCTGAATTTATTCCTCCTATGACTCCACTGCAGTTCAAGAATTATTTTTATTTATTCTTTCCCTCTTTTGGAAGGAAGATAGTGAAAAAAATCTTCATTTAAACAAACTTCAGGCTCACAAGACAGCTTTCTATCCTGAAGAATTCAGAATTTTTATAGTTTGGCGTTTTTTTAAATCAAAATCAGATACACAAAATCTGATTTGTATTGGCTAAATTCCAATTTATTCCTCTTGCCTAATGTTTCCTTCTGGCAAGCCCTGCATCTTCAGCTGTGTATAGCCAAGAGGAATCACCAGGCATGGGGATGTTAGGGGAATTTAAACTGAATAAATCTGGGTCCTGCTGCCTTCATTTTGTGACTTTCTATTTTGATATACCTGAAATGTTTGACAGAGACTAAAAGTTTGTGGGCCAAGATTTAGATTATTACTTGAACAGCAAAAGATGAAACAGACTTTTCTGAAATATAAACGAATTTGCACATGAACTCAAAGCTGAATTTATCCAGCAGAAATGTCTCGGTAGGACTTTACGGACACCAGGAAGAATGAAAAATAGTAGGATTAAAAAAAAAATAAAATCATACTTACTGGAGCTGTGGACATTCTCAGGATAATTAGTTACATATGTTTTGGTTGTGCCCTAGGGTAAAATAAGTTCTGAGATGAGGTAATAAATAAGTTAAATGTGGTTTTGGAAAGAGTTATCCCTCACTACCCAAAATGTCCACTGCTAAAAGAATTTGGATGCAGCCAACTTTGGAAATCTGAAAGGACCACATAATCTGAAATTATTTTAATAAGGGCAACAATACTGAAAAGAAGACACCACAAAAACTAAAGTCAGCACAATCTTGAATGCTGCTGATTGATGCACTGAGCTAATCTTATTGATACATTTTGGAAAGATTTGTTTGAATAAGCTAGGTAATTTAGAAATGAGGTTTATAATAATGTAGCCCCACTTAAAGTCATCAATTATTATAGCAGCAGCTGAAATACTAGCTACATATTTTGTTCACAAAGATGAATTTTGTAAATGCTGAATTGTTTTCCCCTGCCACCACCCTTCTCTTTTCTTTCCTCGATTTTTTTAGAGTGGAAAATGTAAATACAGCTTAGTATCCCTTATCATGTTGTATGTTCATTTACTACTGCTATTCAGTTTTGCTTGCAACACTTCAAGAGCAAACTTTTTTAAACTGTTTTCTGCCCCTGTGATGAAATAGAGAACCTGCTTGACCCAGCGAATCTGAGAAGACATGTTTTAAGTCTTTGACTAATCACCAGGCTAATTTCCATTTTCAGTGGAAAAGACAGATTTCAAGGTCAACCTACTGTCGTTTTATTTGGTCCTGTAGAAGCAAGGAACAAGTAAATTTGCCAAAGTCTCCTGAGGTTTTGGTAAATTGCAGAATTCGCTTCTCACATGTCTGATTAACCTCACAACTTTTTCATCAATTTTCCAGAGGACTTAATGGAATTCTCACCATTTCAAATGTATTCTTGTGTTGGACAAAAAATATTAATACTTGGTCTACAGTAACAAACTCATTTCTACATGTCTTTGCTTCAGCTATCCATTTCAGCTCTTCTCATTCCTCCTCCATTAGATGCAGGCCGATTCTGGGCTAGCAGCTCCATAAGAATAGCCTCCAAAGTAAGGACTCTCCCACTGGGAAATAAAAATCAGCAAGTCCTGGATCTGGTGTATATTTGCAATGCCTATTTAACATTTCATTACAGAAATAGACAAATCAAGGCCCACCAGTTTACCGCTCCTCCCCTTTGTGCCAGATTAAGCCTCAGCCAGTTTACCGTAGCCCAGTCAGAAGTAATGAAAAATTCAAATTACTGCAACATCCAAAAGATTTTAATCAGGGACTAGATTTTGGTCTCTCTCTTCTTAGTCAAGAGGTCCCTAGTCTTTAGATTCTTCCATCAGTAAATTTTAAGAACTTATGAAAAGATTAAAAGAAGTTAACTTCCAATTGTCTTTGCTGTTTTCCTGGTTTTTTTCATTTAGAATACAGGTGTAGGTTTTCTCATTTCTCTTTTCAACTTTGAACAAAAGAAAGAGATGCTATTATTTCATGCCTTTAAACTATTGTTAAGAGCTATGAAGTATAAGATTGAACATCCCTCTACCCTCAAAGAAACCCCAACCCAAACACACATGTGAAAAAACTTCACCATTTTCTTATAGGAACTATTGCCAGAAAGGTAATGGGATCTTGCAGGTAGCCCTGTCAAGGACATAAGTCTTTAGATTTCCACTGGGCTATTTGTTACATCTAAGTGTTCCTTATTTTGTCACTATACTGATCTAAATAATCTGGTCCATCCCAGCTCTCTAAGACACAGCCATACATCCTGTTCCTAGAAATCCACATGTGCAGTCATGCATGACCACCAGCTGTCCATCACAAGAAGCCACAGAACAACATCAGTTCCATTTCTGCTACCTGACATATATTAATCTTTAAAAAAGAGAATTAAGAAAATGCTAAATTTACCACGTTTCCATAGCTGATAAATAGCTGAAAATTCAATTTTGTCACTGGCCAGTAATGGATCTAGTCTTTTAATCTGTTTTATACCTTAGGTGATTATCAGTATAAGAAATTACAGATGGACAATGGCCAGGTTTCAATTCCCTGCCATTAATACAGTCACTTGTATTAGAGAAGCTCTGATCACCTAGCCAGTGAAGTGAACAGAAGTTTACTTTAATTTCAGCATCTGTACATACCTATACAAGGCCACTAACAGAATCCAGCTGAAGTATTTTATTCCTCACTCATCTGAGTAATTCACATGAAAGCTGGAACCTCTCTTTAGGTAAACAGAAGTGTCTAAGAAATAAAGGAGGTGCTCAAGCAACATAAGAAATTAGGTATTTAACTGAAATCTTGAAAGCAAGAAGTGAACTACAAGCAAAAGAAATCACGGAAACGCTCCAAACAAATCTAGGCCCATCAAAATAACAAAAGAGGAGATGATTATTGCTGTACAATGCTAGCAGAGGTAGACTGATCAGAGGTGAGAGTGTGTCAAATAAGAAACTTTAATCAGTCTTTGCTTGGCTACTTACCTCACCTGAAAACTGTTTCAGCTGTGGTAGGATTTCACTTCAGACTAACTCCAACCATAGCTCGTCCCCTCATCTTGCCATGAAATCAAACACTACAATTTTACCTTACATTATTTACCAAGGTTATATAACCTCATGAATAGATGCCCAAAAGAGATGAAAGAGAAGATGGGATTTTGCTATCTGGTAACAACAACTTTCTGATGCTAATTATCAACAACTAATAGGAACACTTTTGCAGATGAGAAATCCAGTGTTGAATCATTTCTTACCAATGTTTTTCTAGAACCTCTTTAAGAATACAGGTTACAGCTGGGAAATACAGTACAATTTATGAAAATTATTATTATTACAAAAGTTTCCAATGCAAATCCAATAGTTTGCAAGTTCTAGTTTCGTTTCCCTTTTGCCTTGTGTAACAAACACTATTAGTCAGCTCTCTAGCAGAGCTTGGAAGGAACAGTGACTACCCAAGCACTGCATCTGAGCAACAACAGCATAAAAAAGTTGATCCAGGATCCAAATTCTTTTCCCAGCCTTGCTTAACTTGCTGGACACCCAATGGACAACCATTCTGTTAACTATTTAAGCACTGACCGCTATTTGCTTATTTGGTATTTGTTCTATGTACTCCTGCTTACACCTCTTGCAATGTGTCTGCTGACAACCTCACTTTTTAAGTTTCTCAAGCTTCTAAACACTTTTCTTTATTTTTCCACTGGATCCCTATTCCTGTATATTCAAGTACCCACAGTAAGAATTGTGCAAATAGGTAACTAGTGAATCAAAGAGGAAGAAATTGTCCACTTAACATCATTCAGGTTGGATGCCTTACTGTTAGGTTTCTCAGCTTTTATTTCCTAGAAATTTCCGTGAAATTATATGGGGTAACTAATGGATTCTAAAATCAGTATGAATATTCACATTGGGCATGAAAGCTAATACAGGATGCTTCTGCAAACACCTTGAACCTAATTTACATGGCTCATCATCTTACTGTAGAGAATACCAGGTTTGTTAATGCAGACAGAACTCCTGAAGAAAAAGTTGTGTTTGTTTTCTATTAGGGAGGTTCCTTGTAGAAGGTCTTTTGATATTTTTGTCCAGAATTAGGCTTGAAGTAATACCAATACCTAAATCTACATCCCCCAAAGTTCCCCTAAATACCTTCAGAATGATCTTTACCTAAAGAGTATTAAGAAAATTTATCATATTCAAAAGACAACGAGAATTGTGTCCACCTCAGGAAGCTAAAAATCAACGGATGTGCATGAAAGTAATCTGGGAAACAGCTCTGACCGCCTGTCCTGTCCCTAGCTCTTCCCAAAGTACCTGAAGTTGATCATTGTTCCTAGTGGATTATCCTCCAAAAGTAATGGGTCTTAGCCAGTCCCTAAAAAAGCTGAACATCCTCTGCCTACAACCTCCCACCAAAGTATGTAAGGTAAAACAAAACTGGGGAGAAAACATAAAATAATGGAGCGCAACAAATGAATGAAAGGGAGAGACTTCACGGTCACAGGTAAGAAATTAAAAGCAGTATTTGAAGATGGAAGGAGACAACAGAGGATCCTTCCAGCAGTCTCTGAAACCCACCAAGAGCTGGTGGATGCTGTGCAGCAGTGCTCTGCCAGAGACACAACAGATGAAAGAATAAAACAGGCTCAGGTCCAGAGTATCCCCATCAGGTATCCCCTCCTGAGTCTGTGACACAGCAGCTGAAACACAGCAGAGGAAACCCATGGCAAGGTATCCTAGAACTTAATAGATCTTAGGTTGAGGCATGTAAATAAAAAGACAAGTAGAAAACTGAACCCAAAACCTGATTAAGAAGTTTTGAAGGAGCTTTAGGAGGGACTGAAGAACTCAATATGCTTGAACATTGTGGACTTCCAGCTGCCACAGATAGGTTGTTTCAGGGGACCCACACAAATTCCAAAATAGTCCATGTCCTTATTATAGAAGCATTTTCACATGATATGAAAGCTACATGCTAAATTTAAAAAGCTGTATGAGCAACTATATTTTGTCAACTGAATTTTGCAACACAATCTGTCTAAAGCCATTGTAAATTATCTTTTAATAGCAATCATTTTCTGTGTTCTGTCAGCATATTTCTGAAACACATTCAAGGGTGTTAGAGAAATATGAGGTATTGTGGGTAGAGGTAATCTGGACTCTGTGCAACAGTGGTGTTCATAAACACACATTAACCATAGTTGGTGACTAGAGTTAAGTTAGAGTTAAACAATTTTCTACAGGATTGCCTTTTTACAATGGTAAAAGGGGAATAATTTTAATAACTTACGTAAAACAAGTATCATTCATTCACTTCTTTCCAAAATGATATGTCAATGTTTGTAGACCTTGTTCTAAATTCCTGTGTTCTGAACAGCAGCAATTTGTAGTAACATAACTGGTAGAACTTAAGTAAATCAGGATTCATAGCTACTAGATAAAAGGCTATGCATTGTACCCTTAATAATATATTAAAAGTTAATAATCATCTTGATCTTACACAATATTGAATATAGTGCTGTAGCACAACTTATACTGATTTTTTTTTTTTTTTTTTTTGGCAAGCAGAGAGCTGCTGTTGTAGTTGCACCACTAGACTGGCATTCAAGAGATGTAGGGATAGCCACATGCTTCCTATGTGTGACTTCTTATAAATTGCTTAATCTTTGTTTCTTAACTCCTCATCCATGAAATAGAATTATTTCCTTGTACCACAGGAATGTCTATTAAAACACATGTATTAATGAGCAGATACAGTGGCAATAAAAACTGTAAAGTGGCAATTAGGAAAATGTCAGAGTGAAAGCTCTCTGTATTCATACTTGTAATTTATTTCTAACTTCAGCTCCCTCCCCTTTTTCTGTACACCTATGATAATACCCCACTGGTAAACTTTTTTCATTTTCTGCATAATTCCCGAGAACATTGCAAAAATACTGTGTTTGTCAAGAAAGTCTTTTATCAGAATAATGTTTTTACTATTTCTTTGAACATGTTCTGGATACAAATACATGAAAAAATATCATCAAAGACTATTTACATAAGAAATTAAGTATCATATAAGGAAACAATCCCACAAAACTTCATGGAATTATCCTCCAACAATCTTTACCAGTGATAAAAGTATTGCTGAAAATTTGATTTGTCCAATGTGAAATTCAGATATGTTAGAGATGAAACTGTTGGTCATGTAATAGTAGGAAACATGTAAATGCATTATAGCAATGCCTACTTTAGGGCCTTTCATTAAAGTGGTCTGATTTTGTCTTTAGTATATTGGAACAACACTTTTCATGGCAGTTAAGGAAAATGGAGAGGTAAAGAGTGAGGAATTATGTAAGATTGCACAATTGCTCCACATGGAGTGAATCTGCCCTAGCACTGAGGAAGCATTTGAGGAAGCTGGGAAATGGAGAAGGGTGTGGCTGGTGAAACCCTGTCTCTCAGAGCCATAACCACATGTTTAAAATAGCATTGGAAAAATACGCTCTGGTCTATCTTTGTTGTTTTTGAGTGCAGTAAACTTTCTACACAAGTGCTTTAAAAAAAGCATGCATGCACAAGGAAGAATAGAAGCCATCAGTGGCATAAAGCATGTCCTTAATTTCCACACTGCTCTCAGTTCTAGGTAGGGAGGAGCTCCCAAAGGCAAGATTCAATGTAGTTATTGTCTAACAGAAGTATCCTCTGTAGTGAAGCCCAGTAACAGAAAATATTTATTATTGATTCCATAGAAAATGAAAGAACAGAGAACAAGGAAAATCATTATTTATAATAAAAAGGTATGTGTGGGCTTATGCATCATGAGTATAGATAGGTCACAGTCAGGAGTAACATAGTATTCTGACAAAACAAGTTTCCACTTAAGAGGGTATTTCATTTAGGCAGGGCAAGAGATTTTTCAATGATAAAGAAATAACAAAGAAAGCCATGCAACTAAAAGCAGCAACTTCACTAAAGGTCTCTTTCTAACCACTTACTTAAAGAGAGAGGAAGTTGTCATGGAACTATCACAATCACAGCTATCTTTTGATTTTGATAAAGTGCTTCAGGAGACAGTAAAATGACAGAACAAAAACAAAAGAGATCCTCAGGGTGATCTATCTCAAATTAAATCTAAAGGCCTTTATGTCACTTCATGCCAGCCCCTATTTCAAAATGGTACAGAAGGCCCTTTCCAGAGGGTAGTAGTCCCACATGTAGGAGGCTGAGTCAGTTCTGGGTAGTCATGCAAGAAGTTTCTTTTTTACTTATATAGCAGCTTCTTATTTTTAAATTTTGATTTAAACTGAGACATGATACCAAAGCTTGTACCCTGGCATGACCCTGCGATTTGAGGTTTTCATAGTAAGGAGTCAGTGCAGTTGTTTGTTCAGTTACTAAGACAAATGGAGTCCTGAATAAACAGGTACAAGACAGCACATCAAACAATAAAAAATATTTTCATGCTTTGTCTCAGTGTTGTAGATCTTTCTGTACTGAATACAGACTTTATGTATTTGTCAATGTCACAGGATCACAGAATGGTTGAGGTTGGAAGGAATCTCTAGAAGTCATCTGGTCCAAACCTCCCTGCTCAAGCTGGGCCAGTTGTTCAGGACCATGTCCAGATGGCATTTGAATATCGCCAAGGATCAAGATTCCACAACCTTGGGGCAAACTATGCCAGTGAAACAGTATTTCCTGACATTCAGAGAGTTCGTGCCAGCTGTCTCTAGTCCCGTCAGTGGGCAGGACTGAAAAGAGCCTGGCATCATCCTCTTTGCACCCTCCAGTCAGATAGTTACATACATTGATGTGCCTTCTCTTCAGGCTGAACAGTCCCCGCTCTCTCTGCCTTTCCTCATACATGCTCCAGTCCCTACATCAAATCCATACTCCTTCACTGGACTCTCTCCAGTAGCAGTTTTACCATAAACCTCCTCATAACTGGTCAAGCTGAGGAAGAACTGTATATATTTCTTGCTTTCGGAGAAAGATGCATTGGTCAACATCAGCCTTGTCTAAGAAAGAGTCACAATTTTGTTCACATAACATGTGGCACTCTCTCCGTCTCCTGCCTTCCAGATTTGTGCATTGTGGGATCATTTGTAGAGGAAAACTGAATGTCCTGGGTACAGAGGAAAAAGAGGGGTGGAGTTTTCTAGCACTGTTAAATTTCATACCACCCACATCATGGCAGGGAAGTGCAATTCCAGCAGAAAATGCTGAGCTGCTGGAAGTTGGAAGTGGAGTCAGTCTTACCTCGGTGGTGGGGAAAGATAGACTGGTCCCTTGAACACACTCAAGCTGAAACTGCTGCTGAAGCCATGGAAAGAGTGACTGCTGCTACTGCTGCTGCTGCTTCTACCACTGCCTGGGAAAGGACTGCTGCTGCAGCCAGCAAAGCCAGCATTTCCCGGCACTACAACTCCTGTCTAGACTAAGCAGCTTCCCAAGTACTGCAAGGCCCAGTTTTTTCAAGTAAATGGTTCTTATCTCACTCAGAATCTTTGCTTTTAGTGTCCTCTCACCAGGAGAGGGTGGGGGGAAGAGAGCATCTTCACGGGTTTAATTTTCCAGCTGGGTTTTTAAAACTAGGACACTGGGATAATTTCAGAGCTGAACTTTCAATTATTTTGGAAAGCTTAATTTGACTGATTGATCTTGCTTTCACATGAGGCACTGGTGTTCTGTGCAGCAGCAGGGGTAGATCCCAGTTTTGCTCTCCTGTGCAGGGTTGTGATGTGTACCTACTGCACCATGCCAGGC
Organism: Dasyornis broadbenti; assembly: GCA_013397935.1. Classification (NCBI taxonomy): domain Eukaryota; kingdom Metazoa; phylum Chordata; class Aves; order Passeriformes; family Dasyornithidae; genus Dasyornis; species Dasyornis broadbenti. The sequence continues at coordinate 512,340 of VZRN01000467.1, forward strand.
ACATGCAGAGAGGCACCTTCCTACACTGCCCTTCCCACTGGCAGCACAAACCCCTGCAGTTCTGCAACTCACTGCCCAGAGTTCACAGGCACCATAAGTAGATGTTTGGGATCTACTCTGATCTGTTGTCAGATATCCAGTCCCTTTGGCCTCTGGGGAAAGAGTAGCAGGTCATGTCCAGCCTCTTCCTCTGCCTGTCCTGGGCCATGTGTCTACATTACCATGGGAACAGCACAGCATGGTCCAAGAAGAGTAGAGCTAGTGGGACCAGTTCTGGGCAGTTACTACTTTGGATCCCCCAAGAATTTCTGCATTTGCACACTGTCAGATTGAAGGTGTTAACACAGGTTTCAGTTGAAGATGTGAAACACTGCAGCAAGATCCTTGAAAATATGTAAAGTCTCGTTCACATAAGGTTTATAATGACAAGTTAAAAATTACCTGTTAGGAATGTGTATGGATGCCTGATCCTGCATCAGTGCTGGGCAGCTTGAGGTCCAAGTTTTTTCCACCCTGCCATTTCTACAATACCTAGCTAAGAGCTTCCTTTCTTCATTGGGAATCAGTTCTTAGGCTGAAATACTCCAGACACATTCTTCTTATTGCACAGCCATACATAGGCCAGTTGAACCCGAATAAAACCATTTCCAGCATTACTGCTTCTAGTTACTTCTGACTCTTTCCAGCAAGTAGCATTGTGCCCCCAGGCTCACGGAATCCCAGCCCAACAACCACACCTTGCTGATGTTGCTTAAGCCTACACTCTCCTTCTTATAAAGAGAATTGCCATAAAGAGACCATTTCACCCCCCCTTGCACCTCTTTCACCTTTGCCTTGATTTATGATTATATATCAAAGTTCAGGAAGGAAGTATTTCATGTTACTTTGCAATCTTCTCACGTCACCTTGTAAGTTTCTATGCCTATTGATCTGTCATTATAGAAAACGTAGTTTGTGTTGGGGATTTCACAACTAATTTTAGCCTTGTAATCAGACATGAATATTGCAGAAGGGAGAGTCTACCAGATGCTCCAGAACACTTCGAAGACTGATTGCAAATAATTTTTTGTTTAGATTGATCTGACTTTAGATTAGTTAAAATTGTTGTTAATAAACAATGAATGACTTTATGCTGAATGTTGCTGCCAGTTACTTCATTTAACTGTGCTCACAGTGAGAGTATTAAAAAAAGATCTTAGGGGAATCATTACATTCTCTCACTGTAAAAGGATTTATTCTTGTTTATCTTATGTACTCTTACTGCAATTCAGGCATTCAGCTTTCAAAACCTTCTTGGTCTGGCACTGCCAATTCTCAACCACTGTCACCCAAACTGTGACAACAAAGGCTGCCATTCACATCTCTAGAATGCTGCCTTTGTTATTAATTGACTGTAGTATTACAGTTACTAGTACACTACTATTGCAGTAGTCCTGGTGTGTATTATGATAGTAACATTTCCAATATGCAAATGTAAATAAATTAATATCACTGTTTAAATGGGTTACGGGATCTCCCTATGATCATCTGGTTAGGACCCAAACCCTGAGGCCCAAACCCTGGGCAGTTACATCTGTATTCTCACACTCAATCCCACTCTGCTGTCTTGGACCAGTCTTCAAATATCTGCATCCTTCAGTTTCATCATTTGTGAAATGACACTTTTATAGACCTTCATAATGTTTGGGAAAAGCTTTGAAATACTGGGTTTAAAAGACACTAGCAAACCCCAAAGTAAAGCCCTTCATTTGTTTGACCATGTCTTACCTAGGATCTGTGTGAGTGGCACCTTCAACTTTAAAAGGTCTGGTGTCAGGGGAAGAAGAAGTCCAGACTGTGGGCATGATAAAAGATTAGGAAAAAAAGATGTCTACAATAGGCTGGACACCTGATATTCACTGGGCTTTTGTTTAGCAGTCCCAGAGGTCTGACAGACTCTTGCCCAGGGTAGCTGAACTCAGGGAAGCCTGAGCCCATCCTGCTAATACTCCAGTCTGGCTAGCTGTGGGCCAGTTGTGGTCTGCAAGACAGGCAACCATGTCCTAAGACAAGCTAAGCTAAGATATCCTGTGTGAGCATGAGCCAGGGCTTTCGGGTAGAAGCCTGGCCATTTCAGTTAGATCAAAGGACTCTTGGGCTGTCTACACCAGCACAAATACACCTGCACATATTCATAGAAACACAGCATCATAGAATATTCTGAGTTGGAAGGGGCCCACAAGGATCACCAGGTCCAACTCCTAGCCCTGCACAGGACAGCCCCAAAAAACACACCATGTGTCTGAGAGCATTGTTGAAATGCTTCTTGAACTGTGTCAGGGTTGGTGTTGTGACTACTTCCCTAGGGAGCCTGTTCCAGTGCCCAACCACCTTCTGGGTGAAAAACCTTTTCCTGGTATGTAACACAAACCTCCCCTGGCACATTTTAAGGCCATTCCCTTGGATCCTGTCACTGGTCACCACAGAGAAGAGGTCAGTATCTGCCCCTACACTTCCCCTTGTGAGGAAGTTGTAGACTGCCATGACATCTCCCCTCAGTCTCCACTTCTCCACACTGAACAGATCAAGTGACCTCAGCCACACTTCATATATTCAGCATATTTCCAATCTCCAGGCAGATACGGTTATTGTTAAACCACTCATGCAATAAATTTACATCTCACAATTAGTAGGTCCCTATTTTTCTTTATTCACAAATTCACTTCCCCACAGTCCTAGTTCTTTTGAAAAATGAACTGTAGGTCAGTGTATCAGAAAGGACTCATGGATCCTCAATAGAGAAGACAAAAATGTATTTTGCCTCCGTTTGGATGAGAGGTCAGACTCTCTGTCATTGGAGGGGATGGCAAAAGGCAGAGGTATGACAAAGACTGAGGGTAGAGCCCTCGTTACTCATCCTGACATTTGAAGAGACCCTAAGCTCAACAACTCCTGTCCTCCTGCTCATCCCTGCCACAGACCATGGTGACAAGCTAAGGAGCAAGACCTCCAACAGACTGAGGAAGCTGCAGAGCCTTTTTTGCTGCCACTAGACATCTGCCACCCTTGATAATGCTCTGCTTTGCCTATCCTGGCACCTGGCCCTGACTGAAGCCCTCTGCAAACTGCGCTGTCTCCAGTGCCCCCCAGCTCTCACCGGAGTGTGGGCCTTAGAGCACTGGCAGCCATGGCTGTGGGAGTATAGGGACTGCTGGTGTCCTTGTGGGATAAACCTTTGGCTCTGACAGGACTTAATGTCAACTTCATCTGAGAAGGGATTTAGAAAATCTGTGCAAACAATTAGGGGATGAACCGCCTCCAAGGAAACTTTCTCCCTAACCCTTATTAGCAGTTAGAGGTTGGCCACAAAGCAAGTAGCTTTACATTCTCAGACTTACAGACACCATTATGATGGACGTCCCGACAGGAACCAATTCAAAACAGATACACGGCGCTTTGCTTGGTAATGTGGGTGCACTGGTTTGTGTGAGGCACCAGTGCTACAACTCCATACAGGATTGACATGGCTTTATCTTTTCTAAGCACTGGTCTTTAAGAGATTAAAAAAGAATTTTTTTTAATCTGAAGCCAAAATTTTGACAAGACTTCAAATTGCCCTGAAACCAAATCCAGACAATCTACAAATATTTGAAAATGAAATCTGTTAAGAAGAGTAATTTATTTTTAGGGGGTTTAAACATATTGTTATTGACATTTCATGAAGTAGTGTAGCAATGCAGTCTAAAAGGATGTGTAATGTACAATGTGTCATGTCAATGTTCTATGAGCTGATTCTCATGTTTTATTTTATGTGTGGACAGCTGTGTCTAAGTCAAGGCAGAAACACTTTATGGATTGGAAGGTCTTCTGTTTGTACTGTGACACAGTTTTTACAGAATATTTCAACAGAATTTCCATTCCACTGGAAGTTTCACGCTGTTTTCATTCTGAAGGAGAGCAATTTACAAAGTGACAATATTTTCCATGACAGGGAAATCCCAGCTTTTAACTCATTTCTGTCCCAAAGCAAGGAACTGTGTGGGTGACTCCTTCCATCTCACTCCTAGCCCCAGTGTCACTTCCTGCACTATTTGCTGTTGCTTTTCAGTACAGGATTTATGTCTCCAAGGTTAGCAGGTATGATTCTCAGTACAGGGCTAGGAATATTTCATAAAAATCAGCATGCCATTTTTTTTGGAGGTGTCTCTCTTCAGATCAGAACACACTCTAAAGCCAAAATCACAGATTTTATATTGTGTGTGACCAAGCCCTGCATTTTCCAAGTCATAAAAGTTGTTATTACCTGGTCTTAAAGGGAGTCGAGTCCTGAGTTGTGCAACTGTTTTTCAGATCCTTTTATTTGCATGAACAGCTTCATCTGTAATAATACTTGCACCGTATGCAAACTCTTGTTTGCAATTCACACAAATTATTAATTCACAGTTTAAGCTGCACATTTCCTCTGTTAGTCACATTTCTTGGAGGCTTCTCATTACTGCAGCATATGGAAGTCTTCTTTCCCTATGGTGCTGTGCAGTGATTAATTGTGGGAATCAAAAGATATATAAAAGACATAATTTAGGACCAAACTCAACATAGAAATTTCCCTAGTGCAAACCTTGTCAAGTAGCAGCAGAGTTACTGAAAGTTTACATTGCTGCAAGCTTTTTCACTCTTTGAAGAGAATGTATTTTCATCTTGTCCAATACCAAATGGACAACAGGAGTTTGAGAACTGTGTGTAGGGACTAATGACTAGCTGGGAGGAGCTGATGGCTAAAACACAGATGAAGGCCAGTAATTGTGGGTAGTCATTAATTCTCAGACAACACCCAGTGTCAGAGTTATTACTCTTATGAATAGTTGTTTAAAATCTTGTCTATGAATGTTTTTAGGGTTAGGTAGTTATAGTCAGCACATATGGGGCATTTCCAGAAAATTAACACTTTGCATGTTGGGCAGATTGCTTGTGTCAGCTCTCCCCATGGCTCTCATTTGCTAACATATTTTGAATGATGAATTGTGGTTTACGTTCTTATACACTCCCAGTATTTAAGTTACATCTGTTGATTTTCAACAGCTTCCCTGTGTGTCTGTGTGCGTGCGTGTGTGTGTACCTTTTTAAAAAGTGTATTGCAGAAGAGAAACTCCATATTGATATATCTGACATGACTTGTAACAACCAAAGGAAAGAATTTCAGGTAAATCACCAAGGAAAGGGAAAACCTCCCAGGGTGTTTCAGGTTACATGAATATACTAGAAAAGTTCAAAGGAAGGTAGAGCAAACCAACAGCCTTATCAGCAAGGTATTTTTAAGTCAGTTGCAAACATGGAAACACATTCCTGTTGGACACACTGCAGACTGTTCCAAGATGGGTACAGGAGTGGTAAAAATTGCAAGTTCAAGACCTATGAGGAGCTCAGGAAAAAGATGTTGACCTCCAATTAAAACCTCACCAATGATGACATATATCATGTTTTTATGGGTAATATGTAATGAAGATGTAGTTTCAGTTCCATTCTCAGCAAAGGCCTATTTGCATCACATATGTCATCATCAGAGAAGATGTTAATATGACTTCCTTGTTGGGGAAGCCAAGACCTAAGGGACTATGGAAAATGAAGCTTCCTTCTCCTATTAGAGTTGTTTGCTCCAGGTTGAGCTGGAAAGACATTGGTAGTGAAACATAAAAAATATTCCTGTCCTATGTATAACTCCCAGGTGTCTCAGCATGCTAAGTTAACAGCTTTCATGACTGCAACATCCATTTTTAATGGTCGTTTTAAGGAAAGAAAAATCTATTGGTTTTTTGAATGTGACTACTAAAAGCCAGCAAGCGGACATATAAAAAAAAAAAAGCACATGAACAGCTGCAGATGTAATCCAGGCAGCCAAAAGACTAGTGTGAGCTTATTCTTCTAGACCTCAAAGCCTGACAGAGGACATCCTCTCCTCTCCTCTCCTCTCCTCTCCTCTCCATTTATTTTCCCTATAATTCCATAGGTTCTGATGGTTTTCCTCACATAAGAAAACCAAACCCACATTACTGGTAGGAAGACTTAGAAGTCATACTGAAATCAAGGTTATGTAAGAACATACCAATCTCCAATATGAGCTTATTGGTAATTTTGCTTCACATAGTGTTTTCTCTGAAGGCAGAACATTTTAGAAGCATTACATTGCTCTGCAGGGGCAACTTTTATTTTCTGCACATGGAAAAAGAAGGCGTCAAGGAAAGAAGTAAGGGAAGAGTTTAATTGTCAGATAAAATTAAGTACTTCACACTTATAAAACATAGAGACAACCACACAAATTTGAGAGTTGTGTATTTCCATGACAGGGAAACTGCCTCATCTGCAGATGCAGTCGTGTATTTTATGCACACCTGTTTGACTGCACAACAGCTCAGATTCTTGATCTTGCAATGAACTCTTCACAAGCAGGTCCCTGTGCGTAGGTGCATTTTTTGATAATGTGGCCTCTAAGTCTTTCTTCAGAATAGTTTTACGGTTTCCATGAACTTTGCTCAAAAATGTGCCAGAAGACTTCCAAGTAACAAACATGCTTTTGCAATTTACTGAAACTTTCCCCTTGTGTTCCAGAGAAGCAACCTCCCCATTACTCACCAGAGAGACACATGAGCCAAGGAGGAAGGAAAGGGAATCAGCTCGTAAAAGCAGGCAATTCCCTTCTTTAGTGTCTACACTTAGTCATTAAATAAAAAATAGAAGTGAAATCCAAACTTTTTTTTTTTTCCAAATGGGTCATTGCTTCAGTGCAGATTGAATAGATGAGGACTATTTGCATTTTGATTTTGATCAGGACTTTTCGTAATCAGTTGCTTTTTTCTGCACTTCATACCCAAGCAGAGGCTATTGTGCATTTGAGGTACTCTGCATCCTTCCAAAGGAATGCAATCTCACAGGTATATCTTTTTACACTCCTTTAAATGACCAGTGAACTATATTACCCAATAAGCAAGGGGGTTGGAGTATTTTTGCCAGATACTAATTTTACTTAGAAAAATTTGAGTCAAGGCCAAAGTTCATATCTAAATCAAATTCACTTTCCTCTAAAGATAGAGTGTGTTGCAGTTTGAGGTTTCCAGCTAGCTCTTCTTAAAAATGGATATTTACAAACCTGCAGTGTTGAACCTGTTTAAGTTCTAGGCTTTGTTCAATTGGGAGCTATAAATGTAGATTTTGCAAGCTATGTCACATGGAAGGACAAGCACAGGAGATTATGTCTCTTCCAGCCTTAGGAATATGGCAGTCAAGTAGAAGTTGAATTTTCAAAGGAAATTGTCAGTTGATGCGTGATGAAATGGTAATTCCTGTTCATTTCCCACTACAATGTATTCAAAGCCCTAGAGCAGCATTCAAACCTTACTTCCTGCGAGACAGTACTGTACTTAGTAACACACTGTGTAGTATGAGTTGTACATTTGTAACCCACAAATTCCCCTACAATTTTTCAAGAATAGTCAGTGATAATTGGTAGCAAAACCCAAGCACATGGCTCCTTTTTCTTGAGTTTTTCTCTGAAACTTCTCCACAAAATCACTTGAAAGATTTTGGCAGGGACAGGGAGAGGGGGTTGTCTCCTGTATGCTTGCTATATTGAAGTGTAGAAATCCATAAAATAATCAGTGTTACATTGTCAGAGCACGTACTTTCCATGCATCCTGGCCAGAGTAAATTCTGAAAGGCTTTCTGGCACCAAAGCAGTTGAATTAAATTAAAAAATGGCTAAATTTAGCAATCCCTCCAGATCTCAGTTTCTGAGTATCATCTGGCTGCAGATGGAGGTGCAGAAGGACTCACAATCATGGGTCAAGTTATTGTAAATAAGCTGAGTCCCTGGAAATACCTGGCTGCACACTTTTAGTTTGGCCAAACGCAGGGAAGTATGGCTTAGTTTAGCCATCTTTCCCTGCAGGCAAAGCTACATCAAATTGCCTTACATTTTCCGTGTGTTAAAAGCATTCACACTGGATTTACCACATTTCAGCTGACAGATGGCAACTTATTAAACATCAGTATGTTGATGAATGTTTTGAGCCCACAAGATTTCTAAGACTTTGAAAAGAAGTAATTCCTAAACTATGCTACACAGCTTCCACCTACACTGCTGGCTATATGTTTGCAAATGCTTTGTGGGTATGAGGTGCCATATTTGCAAAACCAAGCAGACGTGGCACTTCAATCCCTCTCTCCTCCCTCATGCTTTAACAAATTATCATCCTATTGAAACAAGAAGGATATTTGGCACAGTTGTAAGTGTGGTTACATAACAAAGCCAAAAAAAGCAGCTCCCACAAATCCAAACCACAGATTAAGTCCAGTTTTATAAGATAATATGTACAGTAGTGACAATAAGAATTAATGCCATAAGAAGGAACAACCCTCTGGCTCAATTCCTCACAATAATTATGTTTAAAGGCTCATATGTAAATATTCCAAAACACAATAAAAATAGAGTATAACAGTCAGGATGGCATTTTCCATTTATATATTTTTCCCACACCTATAAGCTCACACTAGAGGTAAGCAAGCTAGTTTGTACAGGGCACTTTCTCACTAACCTAAGAACTGTCTCTGGAAGCAGTACTTAACAGCATTTTTTGCTTATGTACACAAAAAGGTGATGGAAGAAGGAAAAGGAAGAAAGGCTGTAGGCTTCAGAACTAGCGTGTCTTGAACTCGTTCTGGAAGGGTCAAAAAAGTGCACCTATAGAGTCTTAAGTAGTCTTTGCTGGCCCAGAATACCACTGGATTCCTTTCTCAGGCACACATATTTTAGAGACAGATGCGGAGCCATGTCCCTTTACATGTGGGTACTGAGTAGCAAGTGTTCGGAGATTTTTGGTAGGTAAAATATTGGGTTTTTCACTTCATTTGGGAAATGTTTCTCATTATTACCTTTTCCAACAGTTTGAAATGAGTCATGAAAGAGCTGGTTGGTTGTCAGATAAGATGCATACACAGGGATCCCAAAATATATATCCTCAAGTGGAACTTGACAATCACCTAGAAGTTCTTCACTGTTCATATTTGTTTTGTAATTTTGCATTATCATTATTGATGAGGCCAAGAATGAAAACTAAAAGCTATGTGCTTTGTTCATACGAACTAGAACAAGAACGACATGTCTTTGGCTACACTTGAATGGAACAGTAGTTGAGAATATAAACAGAGAAAAGAACAAGAACTTTCAGAGGCTGTAAACTGTGATGTACACAGGCTTAAAGAAGTGTCACATGTGTCTTGAGATTCTGGCCCTATTATGTGCATTTATTTTTTAGTCCTGGTGGTTGATGTAGCAAAAAAATCTGCAGCTATCATTTTATAAAATACTTGATAGCTCTGGAATTGATTATGAATGACGACAAAGAGAAATTAGTTCCAGACATTCCAGAAATAGAGTTCTCGTTTAAATCAAAACAAAACAAAAACCCCTCACTCAACAACTGGTGCAACCCATTCCCCCAACCCTAGAGCTAAATTGTAGTATATGAAGCACAAGAACTAATTTCTTATTATTACACTTACAGTTGTCTTAGATACGTAGAGAGCTTGAGTGTTGAGTAAGGACTAGACAGCCTTGTCCAGGACACAATTTCTGATAATTTTTGAGTCTACACAACTCTTTGTCTCTGAGAACAAAAACAACAAATAGAGGATAGCTGCAGAGCTATTTTAAACCAGAATCTTTTACTGGACCAGACACCAATAGGAAAGTAATATCTGTAAGGTTTTCACTGAAAGTTGTCAAACAAAGAAAACACACTGGCTGAACAAGGTACATACCCTACAGGTCTTATGCATAGGATTGAACATTAGCAGTGGCTGATGGGAATGAAACAAACATACCACTTTTCTGGTTTGATTAGGATGCTATCAAGCCAAAGTTTCACCACTGCTCTCTCAGTGCTTTGGAGTTTTCTCACCAAACAGGTCTGCTTCAAAAAAGAATTTTCTCCTTGCTGGAAAGTTCACTCACCTTAGGAGAATACAAATAGATTACAAATAATGCCTTAACCAGCAGCCCAACTACCTGATATTAACTGTCATCAACATGTAAATTCCAGCCTGCGTACACTGATAGGAAATTCACCATGGTTCAGAGATGGCTCAAGACCAATGAATCAGACAGACAGAAATCACTCTTTTAAAAATGTTGCACAGTTAAAACCAGAATAGGTAGTTCACTACACAAAACAGCTCATCAAGCCAGGCAGTTTAGTTACAGTGTTAGACTGAAGCTCTGGAACCTGTGAAGAATCCTAGAGATACAGGACTGGTAAGATCAAATAAATCCACACAGGGGAAAAAATACTTCATCTTTCAACGAATACCATTACCTGTTTCATCCCACCCCAAACTTAAATGGCAAAACTTAAGAAAAGTGGTAAAAAATTAGAGCCTTAATATATGAATCAGTCTTGTGGCTTTCTGTATTAGTAACAATGCAGAAGTTTGCCTGCCAAAGATGGAAAGAGTCAGTGCTTCAGTCAGAGAGATTCACCTATCAAGCTCCTTGAAATGTAAGTAGTTTTTCCACTTCTCAGGAAGGAAATATTATCCCTGAAGATGTCTGCAACTGCCATCTCATTTCTGGGCAAAATGATTTAAAACACAGTAATCAGAAAACGCCAACAGCATACAAGTGCCAGCTTTCTGGAAGCCTCACAGTCAGGGTTCACATTAGGACACAGAATGGAGACTGTCTTTATCACTGCTCAGGCCACAACTAATACAGAGAAAACCTTGATACTCCCATATAGAGCCATATGTAGGGGTGCAATAAGCCATGAAAATGCTGGATTCAGAAAAAGGTGACCCTGCTTGTGGTACCTGCAATGTCTTGTTTGAAGCAGAGCTCAGAATGGTGTGTAATTGTATTTTCTGTCCAGGCCTTCACCTGCAGGGTCACGCATATCCTTTATCTGTAATCTCTGGTGGATACTGCAAGGTGGCAGAGGCATAACTGATAACATTGCAAGGACATTCATTCTCAACAGTTACTGCCATTACTATTATTGGAAAGACAGAACATCAATAGAAATTCAGCTCTTTATCAAAGTATGGCTGGCTAGCTCAAGCTGAACTCTGACAAGACTGAGTCAGTGTTGGTCAGACAGAGGAAAATGCTTTAAGGGCCTGAAAATACTCCTGAAATTTTAAGAGCTATCACAGCCATATGGTAAAATAGGGCACTCACTGATGCCATCATAGGTGTGGATGGCTAGAAAGCATCTCTTCCCTCCTTTGGTCTGCTGGAAAACTTGTTCCTTACTACTTAGTGAAGATCAACCCATACCTTGGTAAGATCTAAAATCAAGTAGCTCCATTTACTGTAACAAAACCAATACAACTTTTAAGCACTACCACACTTCCTCTGTCCTCTTTCTCGTGGACTCAGACCCCTGTGTCAAGATGCCCTTCCAGAAGCTGTGGAAGCTGGTTTGAAAACTGGAAAGCTGGTTTGAAAACTTGCTCCTAATTTCTAAAGCAGTTGATGGACTGAACTCCAGAAACTAAAATTAATTCTGATCAACAAGTCTATGCAGCTACTTTATCCTCTGGGACAATGCAGTCAATGCATCAAAACTTTCCTCCACATCATGGATCTTGTCTCAAACAAAACCCAAACAAATTTCCAGCCCTGCAAAGAAGTTTATCTTGAGCACTTTGGGTTTTGTAATGAGTATGGCAATGTACCAGAAAAAGCATGAAATTTACTAGGAACTTTGATAGTTTTTAGAGGTAGCATGTGCACATCGTGATGATAGACAGTGATACTGATCCCATAAATAGTCAAGCTCAATATTGAGGAAGAATGAAAACAGGAATATAGACAGTCAGGCAAAAGAGTGATGCTAATAAGAACAGCAGAATAAACATGGGAGAAGCTGAAGGAAAAGGAAGGCTTTTTTTACTCTTGTGGAAAGAAGGTGGTCAAGAACAGAAAGGCAGTAGCACAAGTTTATGAAGATGGGTTTCTCAGCTGAGTGTTCTAAATATTGCTCAGTTTTGTGGAGGATATAATGAAATTTAATGTTTCCACTAGGCAACTTGGATAGTTCCTATCACTTTTAACATGATCCATCCTAAGAATAAAAATACAAGAGCAACAGCCTGTGTATCTGGGCCAGAGTGAATAGGACATTTTTGTGCCATTCTGGTGATACAGAATAGCTGGAATGGACCTTGAAACTGTCTCCATGATTTGATAACCTGGAATCTAAACTGACTTTTCCCCTTTTCTTTCTATTTTCTTTTTAACAGTCTCCCAGCAGTTCTCAAGAGGTATTCCTCCTGTACTGTATACTAACCACCACTTCTGTGCTCCTCAGAATTAAGCACTGACTTCATTGTGTGGAAAGTCTAAAAAAATGTGGAGGTGTGTGTGGGGGGAAGTAATTTCAAGTGATATTCCAAGCTCCTCCTTCTCCTTGGCTCCAAAGAGTAATTACTCATCTGGAAAAAGAAACAACACTGCTATTTCAGTGTGGCTTAGGACCTTGGGCCTGGTTTCGTGTTTCAGATTAATGCTTTCTGTGCCTTTTGGAGATTCAGAATAGCAAAAAAGCCACTCTTCAGAGAGAGCTGCATCGTATAGATTGAAAGCCTTCTGGAGACATGTATGACTTGCTGCCCCTTTCCTATTTTCCTGCATCCTATTGAGACACATGGCTATTTTCCCTCCCACTTGAATGAACTTCTAACCTGCATCTACAAAACCACATCTGTTCTTCCTGACCCTCGGTCCCTGCAACCAGTTGCCGTGATGAACATTTTGCATACTTTGTTGCAACACAACTAATAAAGTAAAACAGACTCAACCAAACAGTTTAGATATGAAGTGCCAACATGAGCTGCATCCAGTCAACTGAAAAATCTGGTGTTATGATATCTTATGATGCTACTTAATTCTAGTCCTAGGGGGGGTATGGCTGGATAGAATCCCAGATCTTTTAAAAAGTGGCCAAAATTCTTTCTTCAGCATATTATTTAATGTATCAATTAGCAACACATAAGTGTTTCAGTTATGGTTCTACCATCTCTTATATTCCAGTGTGTTACCCAAAGAATACAGACACACCAGGGCAGTGGTGAGATGCCCCACAAGGAGAACTTCAACGTCACCTATCATTCCGAGGAACAAATCAAAACAAGGCAACACTTTACAGAACGTGATGAGCTGAGACCAAAATTTGGAACATGAGAAAAATTCCCAGATTGTGAAAATAAAGTGAAGAGTAAAAATTTCCAAAACTAGCATGATCAAGAAATTATCAGCAGCTAAGGAAACAATTATTAGACCAATGACTCAGTAACTTGTCTTTCCAATATAATAAAAAAACCAGAATGATATAAACTACAAACTCTGTGAATAACTGTATCCTCATTTCCACACACTTAAAGAATTATGGAAAGAAATGGGTATAATTTAAATGGAATTCTATCTGTCAGCTCCTTTATTTGTATATTCCAGAAGTGGTTTAATATAGGAATTGCAAGACTCACTTAGACATGAGGTCCATTTAGGCCAGAACACTACCATTTAAGTGTCCAGTAGGAAATGTTTCAGCGAAGAGCACAAGAAACCTCACAGAAAATTAAAAAAAAAAAAATCCAGATGTGGTATATTTTTAGCCTCACTTTCCACCCCAGCTCTCCATACCTTTTCAAAAACTTTGAGTGCTCTTCAATATATGAACAATAGGAATCCATACTGCTATAATTTTTTCAGCAGAAGTAAGATAGTTTATTAAAAAAGCATGAGAAGAATGAATTCCCAAAGCCCTGAGTAGGACATTCACCTCTAAATCCCACATACACAGTTGCCAGCAGTAACAGATCATAGCAACTAGACTGTGCAGCATCAGATCCCACTGCCTGCCCTCTGCTGAGAACATTACAGACCAGGTGATTGTCTCTGTGAAGTCTGGGAATGTTTTCAATAGTGCAAAAGCAGACACACAGACACACTTCAGGTCTACCATATGTGTAGAACAAATACCTGGTTGATTCTGTAAAGTTCAGAGCTCTTAAAAATTCTGGCAATGTGCATTTCACTTCTGCTTTGCTAAGGTAAGCCTACAAAGTGCAAACGTGACATCTCACTACTTCAAATAATTCTTTCATACTTCAATAACACAGATAATTCAGGGTGTTTCATTGATTTCTAACAGGTTGCCTAGAGATAATCACGAAGACTCCTACAAAACTTCACATATTGCCACATTCTTCCTCCAGGTACTATGATATCCAGAGGTGCAAACTGCCATCTCTTAGCTCTGTAACATTGAAAAATTAATGTTAAATTAAATTAATCCAAAAATAAATGCAAATTATCTCACTCTTTTCCTTATGAAAAGTCAGATAACTCACCCACAGCAATAACAGGACTAGTTCACCACGCAAGTATATAAACAACTCTTCATTCTTTTTGATGTCTCACATCCAAGTTACTCTTTCAAATCCCCAAAGCAATTTAGCCCTATGTAATGGCAGTCATAAGAGAAAGTCAAAAGCTGTTCCTCAGGTGAGATTTAATTTTTCCTTCCATAGGTGCACAAAGGTCTTCTTGTTCTTAGAATGATGACACCACTGCCACCAAAGTGGCATCATCACTTTCTCCTATGTGTTGCTAAGTCTCTACAGGTACTGCAAAAAAAACTTGTTTCAATCACATCTACCTTGCAAGAAAGTCAATTTCTGTCAACACTGAACTTAAGGTTTAGCCTTCATTTAGTGAAAAATATTATTGCCCTCAGTCTACCTCCAGAAAATGGTGGAACTTTGTTCTTAGTCATATTTTCTGAAATCATCCAGGACCTACCATAAATTGCAAATTCAGGGACCTGTTGGAAGAACTCTGAACCAGGTTCCTAGAGAATAATGCAATACAGTGACAAAGTGACTTGTGCAGGGACATAAATTATAGGCACACAAGAAACAAGAGCTGAATAAAGACAGCTCTTGTTCCTTGTACTAATAGTATAAGTTCATATCTCTAGTCAAAGCCACAATAGTTAATAAGTTTCTTTTTCAACACAAATAAGTTCACTTAAGGAGAGAATATACAAATATTTTCTATCAAGCAAGGAAATTTACTCCAGAAAAAAATTACTTCCTTTCTTGAAGCCATGAGAGATTCCAATCCCGTTCTCCCAAGCTAAGAAACACACAAATTCTTAGAACAAATAAAACAAGAGACATCAAGTTACATAATTATTTAACAAAACACTTAAATAAAGCTGAGATTCTTAGGGAGAGCTTTGTAGTAACCTGGTCAGTTAACTATGTGTTTGGACTCAACACCTTTTATTTCACATTTTCTCTGCTTTCCACACTGTGACAGCAAAATAATTTTTATTCAAGATCATTCAAACTGGAGACAATTTCTACTGCTGCATGTGAAAAAGAAGGAAATATATATTGAGCTTCGGGATATATTCTGAATGATGGGACAATATTTTAAATCATCCCTTTTCAGTCCTGCATGCCCAAATTGTTTCTCTGGCATTTTGGATGGCATAGGTGGATGAAATAATTTGAGGATTCCAAGCTTGTAGTTTTTTAACACCAACCAAATATTACTGCCAGTAAAATGTCTGGATCTTAAAAACTGAGGTTCATCCAAAAGAAGTTTGGGGATTGAATAAAAATACCTATTGAATCTTTTCACAGAAAATTTTAAAGTAAAATCCAACAAGAGATTTCAAACTGAATTTAATTTCGGTTTTTGCTCATTTCATCCTGCTGTGGAATTTAAGAAGTTTAGTAGAGTTACAGGGATGTTCCTTCCTTTACTTTTTTCATGTCTATTGTTTAACTTACTCAACAAACTTCCTTCCAATTGGGAAATCTAGGGAGCAACAAAGCATCATGACTGTGGCACCCTTGATAGTAATGAAGTTATAGAGCAGGAAATAAGCTCTTTTTATGTGATGATAACTGCACATTATAAAATTTTTTTGTATTCTTACTTAAAAAGAGCAAAGAAATAATAAAAAATTAAATATTTGCCCCTTATTTTTATATGGAAATTCATTTCATGTCAAGCCCCATCATGGGATTACAACAGGATTCTAACATTTAGTTTTAATTAGCTTTCTATTTTTCCACCTGCTGTATTCACTGCTCTATCAAAGCTGGTGTGCATGAATTTTTCTTGCATAGCACTTCCAAGAACTTGAACATAGTGGCTGAAGACATTTGAGGATCAAGACAGATTTTATCTTTTAAAAGCGAAGTGGTAGCAGCTAGGACAAAGTAATCTACCAGACGACCAGGGCCCACAGATTTCCAGTGTGTTGGGGTAATTCCTAGATGAATTGCCTTACAATTGTTTTGCCTCTTATTTGCGTCATTTTTTTCTTCTGTCACCTGTATGTTCTTCTCCTATTTACTCCCTTTTCTTTACCTAACTCTTTTGGTCTCAGATGGGCATGCCTCACACTTCATCAGTGTAATGCCTTTAATACAGGTAACTTTACTGGTGTCAGCATTAGTTAACTGTATTTAAAACACCTATAGAAAAATAATATTAATAGTTTCTTCCTTTGTGCCTATTGTGAAATGCAAAGTATTCCTCCCAAGTAGCATAGCCCGTGGTCTCAGTACTACTGCTTTTTCATATTGATCACAATTCCTTGCTGCAAGAATTATACCTCAAAATGTATAAATCCCTTGCTTCTGTCTTCTTATTTCTCTCCAAAAAAAGGAAATAACGTATTTCAAGAGACCAAAGATTCCTCACTGCCCAGGAGTCGTGACAAATTCAGCCCTGGGGAGGAGCAGTGGCTCTACATCAGCCAAAGTATACACTGAAATGTTGTTCTGGTACTTATGATTTCCAAAGAAGTGTCATATGACAAAGATGTCACTTGGTACTTGATAGTTTAATCAAACCCTCAGGCATAGAACACATTAATTATCTCGTAGTACAAAAACATTATTCCCTTCCCAAAGTGACATCATTTCAGTATGACAAATGCATTACCCTTTCACTTTTCTGACTGGAAGGCTAACCCCAAATAGTTCATCAGCAGTATCATTTTATCTTTAACAGTATTGTTTCTTGGGTGGAAAATACTGCACAAATGAGAAATATTGCCACTAGTACAGAGGCGAAAGTCAGGCAAAACAGCTTGAGGCCTCTCTGATCCTATCATCTTTTCCTTAGCAGTTGTTAAGCAGCAGGCTATTCTCAGGTCCTAGTTATCTAACCATGGCGTCGGGATCCTCTTACCTGTCCACAGATATTTAGCTCTCTGTGAGGTGACACTTCAGATTCTGAGTGCCTGACATGCTCCTTGGTTTTCCTTTTAAATGTGCTCTGCTGAGGGGCCAACTCACTCTGGTTTGCAGGGACACTTTAATTCCAACACGGACAAGCATTTTGATATATCCAGAAGGCCAGGCTGCTGCTGAGGGTTCACACTCACCTTTAACAAATGGTTCTGTTTACTGCCTGGACAGATGATAATTTCATCTGGCTACACCCAAGGGACATCAGTGTTCCTGAAGCATCTCTAGCTATTCAGGAACACAGCCAGATTCCAGCAGCCACCCTCTTCTGGCAGAAGCATTACAATCTGGTATTCGATTAAATTCCAGGTTTATGACCCAGAGAAGGCCCTCGGGGAGGCCTTGGCCTGGAGAGGGCAGGTGCGTCCGTCCCCAGGCCCACGGCCGGACAGCAGCTGCCGGCAGGGCCCTGCACAAGCTGGAGCTGGTGCTGGAAAGCCAAAACGGCCCTGAGGGCTCTGCCACCCCGCAGGGCTCCTACATTTCACCCTGTCCAGGACCCCATTTCATTATCCCCTGGGGGTCCCTGCCCCAGCAGCACCACAGCAGGGCCAGTCTTCAGCTCCCCACATCCCCGCCCTGCCCGGCCACAGGCACCACGTCCCAGTCCAGCCCCAGCCTGTCCCTGAGAGGGTGCCCGGAGCTGGTGTCCCCCAGGCCGGCGGGACGGAGCCTGGCTGCCAGGCTCGGCAGCAGTAAGCAGCACCTCAATCAGCACTATGCAGAAGGGAGGCTCTTGCCAGCTGCCCGTCAGGCAACAAAAGCATCCTGGCACCATTTTAGCTGAGGAAAACAGAAAGAGCTCTTGGAGCTGCTGTAAAGTGCCGACAGCTACCAGCATGGCTTTCATTTATTTCTGTGAATATCCTTACATGCAGCAATTACTATGCAAGGGGTACATTTCTTTGCAAACAGCTCCGGTTTTGCTTTTAGTTGGAAACTTCTTGGATATTTCGGAGGGGCTGGTTAACTATGGTTTGCTGGAAACGGCCATTCCGGTGGTCATTGTCCATGGTGCCTGGGCCAGCACCCCTGCATCAGCAGATGTCATTCCAGTGGAAACCCGCAGTAAAGTGTGAGTTTGGGAATAACGCTTCTTGGGATGACTGGCCCCTTGAAACTGCGTTAGAGAATGTCTGACTCCCAAGAGCAACACAAAGTTGTCACACATGATCCTCTGGAAAGCCGGGACCTTATCAAGCACACAGGCATTTGAACAGGTGCAAGACTGAGCTTAGACAGTATTTACACAGAGCAGGCAAGCAAGAGACACAGCACCCACTCACAAGGAGCACTGCAGCTTCTGGCACCACTGTGCGGACACTGCATGGCTCCTCACTGGGGTGCTTGGGAAGAAGAAACAAACCACGAGACAAAGAAGAGACACAACAGACTCTTAGTCATAAAGCTTAACAAGGGGTGAATGAAAGCAGAGTGAAATGATGGATTTTTTGTCTTGACGCACAAACACAGAGATTTCCTCCTTTCATGTGGAAGTGAGAGCTTGGCCATGCATGGTCAAATATTGTCATGGAGTTTCATATCCCCCAGAGTCACCCAGTCACACAAGCATGTTTTGTACCACACACCTGTGTTGCTCTCCGGCACACTGGGTTTTCTCCATGTGGCTGGCAGATACTGTAATATCATGGGTACTTTCACAGTGGTTTAGTCCCTTATCCCCACTTTTCTGAGTGGTAGTAGAGAGTCATGGAGAGAAGAAAGGACAAATACCATGAATCACAACCTTCTCCAGCAATTCTGCTTTGCATGTAAGTTTGAAGGAGTTAGAAAAGAATTTTCTCTCCTATACAGTGCCATTTTCTCTTCATTCATATCTGTAGGCTTGTCCCAAGTTGCAATCCTATAATCTCACAACCTGCAGTTTGACCTTCACTTGTGCCTTTTTGCTCCACACTGCATACACTATCTTGTTCTTGAGCTGCCTACATGACATTTAGCTCCACTGGTCTTCTAACTCAAGCCTGTGCCATCTTAGCATAAATAGGCTACTTAACTGCACACTAGCACTCCTCTGTCTAGGAAGCCACTACACTGACTGACAGGGTTTATTATAAGGTCCATTGCAGACAGATGTTTTGGTGCTCAGGGCCAACTGGAAGCTACGTGGCCATTTTAGAGAAGTGTTAAGCCACAGCTGCAAGTTTATGAGTTGGGCTTTGCAACCCTCTAATTACAGTCACAGCTGAGAGCACATACAGAGGAAGTTCCTATCTGCTGGTGAGTGACCACACATCTATAGATACAGGTATAAGGAAGGGAGTAACAATAACAAAAGCAAAAATTTGCTGGAATTAAGATACCAGGAATTTGCTGGAATGAAGATATATTACAATTTGATGAAGTTCAAAGATGGGAAATTCAACTTTATGAAATCCAGCAATGAGGAAGTAAACATGTATCACTGTAATAAAGTTATTAACCATAGACGGATTGAAGGTCCTATTTAAAATGAACAGGATAAGGTAATAAAGACTATCCATGGAAAGTAAAACATCATAAAAAAGCTGGGTTATCAAAATAACTGATTTTTCAATGACAGCTTGATCTGCATTAGTGGGGGAGAAAAGTGTTTTTTGACAAGAAGCATCTGTAGATCAAAGTAGATTGCAATTTATCCTCTCTTTTATGCAATTGAATCAGACTATGTGTACCAAGCCTCAGATATGGAGAAAAATATCCAGTTTCAGAAGATACCAGGCAAAGTATCCTCTGAGCCTTCAGAGCCTTCCTGGATTCTGCCATGCTGAGATCTCAAGGTTTGATTGGTGATTCATCTTACTCCATCCACCCTTCTTCCCCCTCATGCTTCGCAGCATTTGGTGCTGTCGTTAGTGATTAGGCTATGTTTAATGTTCAGGTGACTTAAGTTACTCCTTCATGGCTGATAGCCACCTCCTTCCCACCTTCAGCTAGGATGTAACACTTTACAACAGATGAAAAGCATGTATGTCTTGTCCGGACTATGACTTACACTCCCCAGGGATGTTTCAGGGTGAGGTATTTTACTTTACCCTGAAGTCAAACAGGAGCATGCATTTAGATACAGACTTACTTCATTCTGTCTTAGGGAAAAGAAGAGAGGGATAGGATAATATAAGACTAACATGTGCATTATCTTACTTGTGCTTGGCATAGCCATAAGTTTTTACTATTCCTAAACTGTTCAGGTCCCTCATCACAAGGAGGAGGAAGTGCAGTCTGCCTTCTGTGATTCCTGACTGCCTTGTAGCTTCAAGGCTGATGCTTTAAATCTTTAACTTCTTTAATTCTAATTTTCCTCCCCAGAGTCTCTTTCCTCTTTCAGGCTTACCTGTAAAGCACATCAGGAAGTGGTGGTAAGACCACAAGTCTCAATACTTGAATTACTAGCCAGGCATCAGAAAGTATCTGCCTACACACAACTACATATCTGCAGGAAGGAAGGGGTAAAATCATCTTAGACTGAAATCACAACTTGCCCAGCTGCAGCTCACAGTGTGTTGTAAGTAAAAATGCAAAAGGTACATATTGCTTGTCAAAAAATACCTGTCTTACCACTTAATTGTACATGGCAACTAAGGGAGCCCAAACATGACAAAAATCAGTTTAATATAGGAAGCCTCTTATGTGATGAGGGACCTATAATATATTGTACTGTCTTTATATTTTCCTATGCACTCGAAGGAGATGCATCTGGAACGGTTACACATTTTCAGTGTATAAAAATCTAATTGTATATTTACTAATCAACCGAAGTCAAACTAATTCAGTGTCCTACATCGAAAACATACTTTGATAATCAAATTACATGTTTAACACTGGCCCATAGAATATAAGCTCTGACAGGTCCTGGCCCAGCCTCTCCTCTCAGCTTCCAGTGAAATTCACAGTCTCATTCAGTCTTGGATTAGACTTGAAGAACTGCACACAGCAAAATAGTGTGTGTAGGCAGACGGCAGGAGAGCTGTAGCCGGCACACCAGAATGTGTTGTACCTGAAAAGCTCTCAGACAATGTTGAAATGCCCTGAAGGTGTTATAAAATGATACCATGTTAAGTAAGGCCACTAAATGGGTTTGATCTATTCTGACAGTCACAGTGTTCCACAGCTAGAAGGAGGGAAACAAAGTGTAATATGGAACAGATCTCTAGGCACTATGCAATTTGCCCACCTTATTATTTCTTCTGGTTTTTGTTTTTTTAAGACAGGCTTGGGAATTTATATTATTTCTTTCTTCTTATGGTAGTTGAAGATTTACATTCCTCTTCAATTTGGTAATTTGTCATGGCTATATTTTTGGTTCCTATCCTCTAAAAAGCAAAATAAAACAACAAATCCCATATCCTAAGCATTGTTCAGTCCCTCCCGGGGTCAAGAAGTCTCACAGAGCAAGCTATTGCCCAGGGAGGACTATGCGATGTGCAGACTCCATCTGCCCCCGAAGTGTGGGCAGCACTGGGCCAGCAGCGTGCTGAGCTGTGGCTCCGTTTCATGGAGACACTTTCCACATTTATTGTTCCTGATTAGAAAAACACCCCAAATTTTAGAATGGACTTTTAAGACTGAATAAAGTTCCAGTTTGGTTTTATCAGGGCAAACTTTAAAATAGATTGTCTATTAGCCTTTGTTACTATATTTCTTTTATGAGTGTGAGTGGGAAGAGCATTAAGGAAGGCTACAAATCAAATGCATACTTCTGGTGAGTGCAGGAAATCTTTTAACCTTTTTGTTTCATAGAAATAGAAATAAATGCAAATCTATTCATATTGTCTACATTTTAAACATCATCCAAGGAGGTATTTCCAGAAGCAAAATTATCAGAAGAAAATAAAGCAAAAAAAAATCCCCCAAAAATACAGTGGTGCCTAAAGCACCAATTAAAAGCCATTGCCTCCTACACATACATGACTGAAGAGACAACCCCCTCCACCCCTGCATTTTTATTTTCTTTTGGTTTTGGGGGGGCTGGGGGATAAAAGAAACGCCATGGTATTGAGACTTAAGACAATTCTCTTAACAGCGATAGCATGCCAGCATGTCCACTGGAAAATAATCTGCCCTTAGTGACTAGCTCCCAGCAGAAATCTTGGCTACTTGCCAAAATGTACATATTCTTTCATGTATGCAGGAAAAAATTTCCAGCAAACACGGAGCTGGCCTAGCAGGATGGGAGATTCTGAGAAGGGCACCACTGATATATTCTACTGGAATGGGTTAAAAGGCACTCACAGCAGCATATTATGGATGACACCAGCGAGAATTTAAATATGCAGCATAATGGTAAAGCAATTAATAAGAGCAGTTGCTAACAGTTGCACAACAGAGGAGTGTTTTAAAATTCCTGTGCTCTTTAACAATAATGTGGAGAGATGCTGTGAAGGGGAAGGAGGGGAAAGCCTGGCATGAAAGGGACATTCCTTCAGTTCCTCTCAAAAGTTTGAAAAAAAACTCTGGATAGGAAAATACTATTGAGCAGCCAATTCTTTCCACATTTGGCTAAGCCCAATGCCCAAAATACATAGAACACTACTTCACTTTGAAAGGATTGCAATACTCCTATCTGAGTCATCTAAAAGCAAATAAAATGAGACCTAAACAAATAAACCTAATTGTGCATGGAAACAAATCCAGCTCTCCAGCTTGGCCATGGCTTTGTTTTTGTTAGTTTAAAGCCTACATATGCAGTTTTAGTGGCATCAGGAGTTATACAAATATTGACAACAAATTGCCAAATGTTGTTTTTTTCCCTTCAGTGCGCAGTGTAAAGAAGCTGGGGGAATGCTTCTAGGAACCTTCCCCAGTGCACAGAACCGAATCACAGCTTGATGGGATCCACTCCAGCCTCTTCTCTGAAGGATAGACACTAACGAAATTGAGGTTGTTGATTGTTATCGTCAAAGACTTTTATTTTTCACTCATGAACTCTGCTAAACACAAACCCAGGCTTTCGAAACGTAGCTCAAATGTTTGCACCATAGCCAGGGCATTGTCACATGCTCTGTCCTCCACCCCGTGATTTGTTGCTAGTTTGTGTCATCCTTAACCTGCTTCTCATGGTTTGGCCAGGAGAGAAACAAATAATGATGACAACTGAGAAAACCAAGCTGCTCTCTGACATCCTTCTTTTAATATACTATTGCTACTTGCTGGCTGTGGAGAAGGGGCAGTTGCCTTGAGATAGAAATCACTCATGAAATCCTGCTGTCATCTGTCAAAGGTATATTTCCATCAAGTTGGTCTGAACCCTTAGCAGCTTGCAAGGAAAAATGAGAATATGTCAAATCTTGATCTGTCACAAGCCAAAGTTAGAACAAATATATTTACATTTGACTTTTAAATGAAGCCCAGACTTTCTTCTCACACAGAGCCAATAAACTAACACATTTTCTTCTTCTTTGCCTCACGTTCACACGACACCTACAACTTTTATTATTCTAACTGGCTGGATAACAGGGTTTCCATTTTGCAAAAACGTAAACTTTTAGTCCCAGTGAAAAAGAGGAATTTTAGAACTGGATGAAGACTGAGAGTTTTCACACAAAGAAGCCACAGAAATCAGACTCGTGCATCCTCCTCAAAAGCCCAACAGTTAAGACACTTATCTACAATACTGGAGAGATTAATTCAAATTTCTATTTCTTCTAATTTATCTGGAGAACTTGGAACTTAGTCTTGTACATATCAGTGATCACTTAATGATTAGGTTATTGAACACCCCACAATATACTTGTCTTTCTCTCTTTTTTATTAGAAATTGCATTCTACACATAAGAAACTCTCTGAAGAGTTTCATCACAAGTACCAAATTTCTATGAAACATTTTAGGGTATAGTTTTAAGATCCCCAGCAAAAAAAGTTCTTGGCTAACTGTAAACCTCTCAGCTTTGACTGTTATACCATCCACTCTTCAGTTAATATAGTGTTACATGTTTATTATATGCAGGAAGACCTCAGTATATTCAGGAAGCCACATGCAGAAGCATCTGTAAAGGCTTTCTGTACTCTATGGCTTATCCTGGTGCAAGAACCCCCAAGCACTTGCACAGCAAAGGGTGGATCACTAAATCAGTGGAAGGGATAGTGGAAAGGCATGAGAACTTGGGGGTTTGTGAGAAAGTGAAGGAAAAAAGATCCTCTCTATTTCATTAACTCTGGACCTTCATAAAAAAACAACACAATGCTTGGGACTGTTCATGCTGTGAGCAAACACTGAAATATGACAAGGCATCAAGGCATGTTGCGTTACATGATATTCAGGCAGCTGCTGTGATGGCAGTTTCAATCCACCAACTGGCGCAACGAAACAAATCTGAAATGTAAAAGCTAGATTTCCACCAAAATATTTCATTAATATTACATGCATGTAAGTCAGGGAACTCAGACTACTAATCCCCACAGCTACCCTCAATCAGTCCTGGAGGACAAAGCAACAACGCAGCTGCACAGACAGGCGCTCGGAAGGTACTCTAGGTTTCAGTTTCCTGTCTGGAGTATGCAAAATTTCTCTAACAATGTTTTGCTGCCGTATTTCCTTTGAAATTTGTTGAAGGGGGGGAAATACACATTGTTTTTCAGTGGAATGCAAGTATGAGATGACTGTATACCAACATATGAAGACAGCCAGATATAGCCAAATTTGTGTGAACACCTACTAGTGGAAAGTTTCACCCTGCACAACAGATCCCAGCAATATGCTTTAGGTCAGAGGAGGAGAAGAGAGCTGAATCTTCTATCCTTGAATGCAAATTGAGAACCAAGGAGCTTCCACAGCATATGCCACCCTTGAAACCTGGCCTGCCCTTATAACAGTCCCATGCCTGCCACTCAGAAGCCCCACCAGCCAGTCTGTCAGCACAGAATTGGTTGGCATAAGCCCTCACAAGAAGGGCAGACCCACTGCACATAGCACCTGAGCCTTTTACTCAGCTAAAATACCCTACAGGTCCCACATCATGGGGGAGGGAGATTGACCTACCCTCAAAATTCACCACTAAGGCAGGAGAAAGACTTACTTCCTAGTGAAAGAAGAGAGGAAGCAGGTGAGCAGGTTTTGTCTAATTTAGCAAAACACCTTCTATTCATTGAGATCTCCATTCAAATCACTTTCAGATTTCCCCAGATTAAAAGCAACAGGTAACGAGGAGAAGTAGAAAGGAAAGCAGCATCTGAAGCTGTCTGTAAAACAGGCTACGTGTGGATAACAGATAGGAAGATGTCAAGGGCACCTCACCAGCCTGCTCTCTCCCCTCCTCTCTCTCTTTTTCTCACATGCTCACCCACTCTTCCTTGGACTGAGCACCATCTTGTCCACTGAGGCAAGTCAGCTAAAACCAAATAAAAACTATAATTATCACACATAGGAAGGAGACTCAGACAGCTCCTACTGCCAGCCGGAACTGTGCAGGGGCACTGAGTGTTGTCCCTCCCGGCCCTGCCTCCCACCAGCTCCTGCACTCTCTAGGTCCTACGATGTGGGCATGTCAGTCTCCCACCACAGCATACGAACTGCCCATGAGCATGACAAGGCAAACTGTCATTTTCCACCCTGGCTGCCACTGTGGGTGGTAATGTTGGTGTCTGCTTGCATTTGCACGGTACTGGATGCTGTGGAGTGTACAAAACGTTCCATATGGCATGTGGAGGGAGAGAGCAGTGCTAGCAGTGCATTACAAAGCTGCATTTATGTTACCATATAGAGCCCCTGGTCGTATTTGTCTTAGCATGTCTATTAGAAGGATACATGAGAAAAATCATACTTCTCAGCTCATGAAAATGCAGGAAGAGTGGCTGCTAGCAAGACTGTGCATTTTATCTTGGGGTTTCTACCTGTCACTCTTCTGCTTGGTGTTTGCCACATGCTTAACTCTCCTAAGGTCTTCATTTCTCATTTAAATAGCTTTTACTCTTTCTTCTTAACTTTCTAGGTTACCTACTTCTTAATATCTGATCTTTTCCAGCTAATTAATTGACTGCTATTTCTGAGACACTGTCAAGTTATTTACCTCGCTGAAGTGACTTAAGTTCCTCCCCCCACGCCCCCATCCACCCCCTGTCTGTCTGGTTTCCCCCTCTAGTCTAGCTGAAGTGACAAACTCTCTCCCCTAGCCAAACATTTGTTTTTACAAGGTATTTTTATACCATCACCTCTTCCCTGCATCTCCCCCGCCTACCCACCACAAACATATGCTGTGGTGGGAGGACATACTGGTTTCACATAATTTGCAGTGTTAAGGTGACAAATTTCCCCTCCTTCAAGTAATATTTTTTCAAGATCTGGTTTGTAACATGCAAATGGTAATGGCTTAGTTTCTCTTTGCCTTTTTTACCCTGTGCATTGAGGGGTCTTTCTTCACTTAGAAGTCAGTGGAAGAGAAAACAAAAACCATTTGATTTATATTACTCAAAACCTATTTATGCTATAATAAGATACAAAAATATACAGAAATAATATTGCCTAGATTGATAGATTTCTTTCATTCATCCCAAGGAAGACAAGAATGATGATAATTTCCGAGAAAGCAGGCAAATGAAACCACTCTACTGACTTCATTAGCTGGTCACAGTATGTTTTTCTCTATATTAAAATCCACATGCAGTCACATTGACACAGTAAAAACAACCTCAAGCACTCTAAGCTTCAGGCTTGGAACCATGGAAAACATGACTGTGGCCTTCATCATAGCCAATTAGGGGTACGTGTACTCCACAGTGATTCTGGTGTGGTGGATAAATGCCTAAGCCAGCTTTAAAGCAGGCAGGAACAATCTAGTTAAAACAGCACAGAGCCCAAATTGGGCTCAGCCACTCTAAATATTTACCATACCCTGAGCTGGAGGTTGCAGGGGCATGCATAGTACTATGACTGGAGAACTTCCAGTACCTACATTCACCAGTGCAAAGCAAGGTCTGATGTGCTAAACATCCTGGTCATTGTAGCAGCATACATGCACAGAATGGGCCAAATGAAGACTGTGTATAAAAACACTGAGTTTATGCAGCAGAATGACTGAAAAATGCTTTTTATATGGACTGTATCTATTCAATGCACACCACCAGACTTTTTGAAGTGGGATAGTATCTTATTCCTCATCCTAAACCCAAATTGAATACTGTTCCAGAATGTAATCTGCATTTTAATTCCCATTTTATGCAGAACTTTTAGTGCAGCACAAGACAACCACAAAAAGTATGCATCAATAATGTATCCTTGTTAATCTTTGTGACTTTGTCTCATATAAGAAGGGAAAAGAAAGATAAATTTGAAAAACAAAACAGGGTAAGTCATCCCACTGCCAGAAGCAGGGAAACAAAATGGGAAAGTACTAAACAGTGAAATTTATTTATACTGTGCAGCAACAGGCTCCAGAGAACAAATTGTTAGCAGAAGGAGCCACTCATAGCACATGCAAACCTTCCCTCAAATCAAACAGATACGGCTGTCACTGTGGGAAGCCAAGGAGCAGAGAGAATGAAAGACAGAGGAAAAAACCCTCTCCACAGACCGAAGACATTTTGTAGTTAAGGGACTCAGAGTAGAACATGGGTAGTGCCTTCTGTTTCACTGTGGTTCTAGCAAGGTCATCTGGGGAAAATGTCCGCGGAAAACCACCAGGAGTGACCTCTCCTAAGCAAAGGAGAGGGAAACAAGCAAGAGTTTCTCAGTAAAATGTGTGCAAGTTGGAAGGACATGAACTGGATGTCTATTTCAAGAATTTTCAGAGATTGTCCCCTTTTGTATATTAAGGAAAAATTAATAAAGGACCACCAGACCATCGAGGAGGACCCACCCCCTACAATTGTCTGGGTATAGTTTGGCAAGGAAGAGCCATCCCCCAATCATTCTGGAGCCATCAGCCTCCAGGACTCTGCTGGAAACTGTTCAGGGCAGCGCAGTTCTTCTGGCTCTTAACTCATCACCAAACCCCTAGCACACATGCAGAACCAGGTGATATTTATTTGGCAGCATGTTCTTTTCATAAAAAAACATGAAATCCTTGCATTAACAACCTCCTCTTGGCTAAAGATAGAGTCCTTTTCTGTATGACTCTACAGGCTAACAAGTGACCGCTGCATCTCAAAAGAAGTATCCAAAGATGTATCTGCTGATCCATGAGGAAAATACGCATGCACGTTAAGAGACAGCTTCTCTCACTGGACATTTCCCTGTATTAGGCATTATCTGAACATTCACTCAGCAGTTGGACATGGCACAACCTAGACTGAACCTATTCTCACTATTGACAACCTACACAATATTTCACTTTTCCCATTTCTCTCCCCTCAGAAGCAGCAGTAGAAAAGAGAAATGTGTCTTTGGGACTGATCTTTTGCCTTCAGTCCAGGTCATAGAGATTCTTGCCTCCTAGAAATAGGACAAAAGTATTTTTATACTAAAGTGATCACAGCTCATGTGTACCCACCTGAGCTAGCCATGCAGTGGCCTGCTCAGGTCCTGTTACCAATGTAACTGCATCGGCATGAGCTCAGCATCAGCTACAGAAACCATCTATGCAGTAAAGGAAATTCTTGGCCAAGCAGCCACAGCGGTACCAAACTCAGCATAGGCTGTATGGATGGCAGCATCCAAAACCTGGCTCGAATACATCTGCAAACACTGGCATTAACATATCTTGCTTAATGTTTTCAGAATGTTCAGAGACTCTGGGTCAAAGATGCTGCATCAGCACAAAAGCATTCCCATAGCAGTAAATATATTTGGCTGGACCACTGCATTTGCTAGAGCTCTGATATGCTTCAAGTAAATGCAATCATTTATTGCATGTTTCACCTTCTTGTGGAACATCTGCTGTCTGCAAGGAGCCAAATAGAGACGGACACTCAGTCCTCCTGAGATACCTCTGGCTAGCAGCATGCATAGCTTTCCTCAGAGGCCAGTATGTCACTGAACAGTTGGTTTATTCTAAAACACCACAAGCTGTAGGTGTTTCCAGCTGCCTCATGAGGTATTTGTGTCAAAACTCATGATCCTGAGGAGCCTGTGCAGTCTGAGCCATGTTTTATGCCTACCCCAGGAGCAATGTTTATTTTAAAGCAGTTCTTTCCATATCAAAAAACAGAAAATGTAGAGAAAAATGGCCAGCTCTTCAGGGAAGGCCTGGAGTAGACTGAAAGCAGAGGCTTCGAGAGTTCATAACACTGCTCATCTTGTGAGGAGAATATCTCTTTGGGAACAGGGATGGATATGAAGAAAACTATAAACAGAGGAAGACCATAAGGATAGGGATGAAGTCAGAGGGTGCTGGACAGTCAAGACAGACACAATGAACAAAACGCAAACATTGGCTGGAAAAGCACTGAGAAATTTACATTTCATTCAAGACACAGTAAGCCAATAAAAGTATTCAAAGGCAAAGGTAGATACATCAGGAGCCAAAGGAATTTTTGCTGTAGGATTGTCAGCAGACTGAATGGAAAGTAAAGAAAGCAGGACTGCTGCAGGCTGTAGGGATC
Organism: Dasyornis broadbenti; assembly: GCA_013397935.1. Classification (NCBI taxonomy): domain Eukaryota; kingdom Metazoa; phylum Chordata; class Aves; order Passeriformes; family Dasyornithidae; genus Dasyornis; species Dasyornis broadbenti. Next base: position 542,118 of record VZRN01000467.1, read on the forward strand.
TGGCTGCCAAGAAGTCCAGTCTGAATCATGCTGTTCACCATGTAGGAGGCAGTGTTAGAAATGAGGTCTGAGGGCATCATGAAGCTGCAAAAGAAAGAGACGCTGGAGCAACCTTTGAAATAGACAACACACATTGCTCCTCCAAAATATGGAATAAGTTAAGGTAACGCCTAGATTCTGTATAATGTACTTTTGGAGAAGGTGAGCCAGACTCTTACTGATTTACATGTCTGTAGAGGCTGATTACTTTCATTGTCTGCAAAGGAGTTCTCTCAGTTTACACCAACTTAAACCTTGTACCCCCTCTGCACTCAGTATTACCCATCTTCGTTTTAACCATGTAACAGCTTCAAGAAAGAGCAGAAAGTCACACCAATCCAGCCAGGAATTCCTCTGTGCTCCCTCCCACTCAGAGAAGTTTTGGATAACACAGATAATGACAGATGGTGGCACACACAGACCCCTGTGCTAAACTAAAGCCCAGCAGCTGAGGCATTCCCTATATGTCTGAGAAGATGGGCTCACATGTATTCCTCCATTTCAGCTTTTGAAAGTTCGAGGAGAAAGAGCTGGGGTTTGATGATTGCTTCTTTGTTTTTATAATCTTTAGCCAAGCTGTTTCCTTTTATATTAACATGCTGTATTTGCCTAGCCAGTTTAATACAGATACAGGTTTCTTCACGCCCCCACCCAGCTATCTCAGGAAGCTTGCCCCCTCTAAAATAAAACAGAACAGAAATATCACTACCTTTCATTCAAGGCTGAATGGTGGGAGCTGCTTCCACAAGGGCAAGATACACTCAGCTAGACAAACCATATCTGGTCTGTGTGGCAAGTAGAAGATCCCCATCGTCCCTGGGCTCTGCACCTGAGGAGTTGTTTGCCTCAGTGTAAGGTAGAAAATGGTTCTTGCACCTGTACCATACTGCCTGTAAGAACACAGACTGCTCCAGGACTCACACTACCAAGCTGAGCTCCAAGAAGTGGGGACAAAGCAGAGCATGCTTAAGGAGCTGATGCAATGAACAACATACAGAAGTGTGATTGTGGCCAAAGGGAAACTGAGGACTCTATATTCCTATTTGAACCTATCTGTTTGAGAAAAAGCTCTAACTCCTTGTAACAGGCAGTATTCAGTGAGACTGACTTGAGGATCACCTTCTCTTTAGGTAAGTACATCACATGAAGCGATAACAGGAAGCAAGAAATGTGGGCAGAGAGCAAATGTGGCTGGCAACCATGGCCACTCATGTAGTCTACTCAAGTCTGGTGCATCAGTAAATGTATAAAAGTGACAACAGCTTTTGCAGGAGAGAACTAGAGAAGATGACCCAAAGGCAAGTAAGGTGATCTTATCATTGGTACACTACAAACACATGGAAGACAACCAGGGTCTAAAACTTGGATCCTTTGCATCCCCATGAGTATTGTAAACATTTAACTATTGGCTAGTTCTGGGGAGGAAACCCACATTTCCATATCTTTGCACAACAAAACCTTCAAAACATTTGTTTTCATCCCTGTGTAAAGAAAATAACACAATTTTAAATCTCAGAATTTCAAGGAACAGAATGATTGTTTACGACACATGTTTGTAAAGAAAATAGTGCAGTTACGTCAAAGTTCGTAATTTACCCTTACAGTACAAAGGTAAAGAGCCTTCAAACCAGACTGTTGAACTAAGAGCCAACGACAGCTACATTTTAACCTTGCATTAAAATAAATAAATAAATAAATAAATCTTGACAACAACTATAAGGAGGCCTACTTGCCCCATCTACTGGTCACTGGGAAAACCGGATTTACCCTACAATTAAAAGCGCTACGACTGAGGCCACAATTCAGCCAATTCTCAGGTTCTCAAATCTAACTTTAAACACATGCATAAGTGCTACTGAGGGTAGTAAGCACATAAGTGCTCTACCAAACTGGAGCCTGAAGCCAATTCTCTAGCATGGCAGAACTAAGGTTATGACCTTTTTCAAACAAAGAGAAAAATGTATTATTTTCAAAGGAAATACCAGGGCAGTCTGTTCAGTAACACTAGCTTTTTAACCTTGAAAAAAATAAATAAATACGCCTTCTTTTGTTCAGAAGTGGACCAAAGTAAATGGCTGCTATAAGATGGCAGCCTGCAGACCCCTTGTCACAAAGCAGCCATATATACTGCAGCTCAAGTAAGGTCATCACAAGGTTACTATGCCACCTTTGGGATTTTAAAAGTAAGTATTTGTTTAATAAATAGCAAGTTAGATTCCCTAAAGGCCTATTGACCTTATACTTTTCTTCTCTGCATGCAGTGCATCCATCCTGCTGAATTGAGTCTATTCCTTTGAGGAACAGGCTGCTGTCTCAAGGGAAAACATAAAGTTTGGGCTGACTTGATGAGACCTTTACACTACCCCAGGAGGAAGACTTGTTGGATTTCTCTCTTTTAGCACATGCCTCACTCTCATCATGTTTTTCAAGGGCAGTGCCTGCACTAGTACTGTAACATCCCTCTACTCCATGACCTCCCATGCTGGTCGCAGGTTCAATCAGATGTGTCTAGAGAAAAGCAAGCTTCCTACCAGGTAACCCAATGTACCTGCAAGCTGACTCACCATGAGATTTTACACACAGCCATCCTCTCTCCATGTGACCCCAGAAAGCCTCTGACAGTTTGCTTAGGCAGATACTTGTAGGCAACTGTATCTCCTGCAAGGCACACAAGCCTCCTGCTCAAAGGACTTCCGGGTGTTGTAGATTCTAAGAAACAGGACTAACAGCACGTCTATCTAGGCCCAGGCATGAAAGTTCAGAAAGGAGTTATTGTCACACCACAACAGAGAACGATGAACCTTCTTCGCAAGCAGAGCTCAGTGTTGTCTTCAGGAAGTACAGGTACCACCCTCTGTTTTGAGGAGCTATGACCCTAGTTACCCAGGAAATTCTGTGAGAATAAACTGGCCACTGCTGGAAACAGACTGTAAAGGAGGAAAAGGAACAGCAACCCCACTGAGGCTCATTCAACTCAGGTGATACATCTGAGAAGAAATCATGACAACTTTTAAACATATCATTTCTATAGAAGACAGGGAAAGAAATCATTGGCAGTAGATGCAGACCTGCTGGTAAACCAAGTGATAAATTGTACGTGAAATTTCATAAAGCACAAGCACTAGTCTGAAGATCATCACAAAATATTTGCTTAGCCTCCTTCCAGAAGTATATTTTAGGATGGGTTATTTGCCTTAAGGGTATGGTCAAATGTTTCAGAAATCGCTTGAGTCCAAACTCTATAATGTAAAAAACAATAGACTGCAGTGTCTTGATGCAAATGCTTGAACAGCCTCACAGTAGCAGTGTAAGCTGGGATCTAGCATTTCTGCATGACATCCCCAGAGGCCACAAAAGTAGAAGAAATACTGTCAGTGCCCAGAAATGTCTGCAAGGAAAGCCCACTGAAGACAGGTCCTGACGGCTACATCTCCGAGTACTCTGAGCATCACAAGCCTGCTGAGACATTCTCCACAGGCACATAGCCACTTGGCATACTCACACTAGACATCAGGGGAAGTAAACAGCTGACAGCTAAGGTGTCACCTGGGACAGTGCAAAATAATGGGGACTATAGGCAGTGCCCAGAACTGCTTGCAGTACAAGTTGGTTTCCTCAAGGGCAGGTGTTTTGGGAGTCCTGTATCTAAGCACACCTGATTTCCTCAGCAATTCCTCATCTGCATGGGACAAATAGCACAACTTAAGAGTACTTCAGTTCTTCAGCCTGTAAAACACTGAGTAATGGAAGAAGGGCCAGTACTTACACCTGAGAAAACAGGTGCCAACTCTGCCTGGGCTTGTGAATTCATGCACAACTCTCCATGCATGCAGGCCCACCCACAGAAACGTAAATCTCAACAGATCAGGATTCCTCTCCCCTAAGAGGATGCACAGCATCTAGCTCCCCAAGCTTCAATTTTGTTTGAGGGGGAAAATGTAGCACTGTTCCCAGAAAGAATTTTCTTGGTTATGTAACAGAACTAAACACAATTTGTCTTCCCTTTTACCTTTTCCCTGAGAAGAAAGTCAGTATTCTTCAGCTGTGAACTTAGGTTGCTGCTTTGTTTTCAGGGTTTTGTTTCAGATTTTTTTGCTTAATAAGAATAATGCACAAGAAGAATACAAAGATAGAGTTCTCCAGAGACTGAACCACATATTTTATATCAAATAAAATTTGTTTCACTGGAAAATAGGCAGCACAGAAAACGCTAAATGAGATGTTTTATTCTACATCCAGACACTTAGGAGTAGACAATTATCCCGCTGACTAGCTCTGTTTTGGGGTTATTCTGGAGCGCAGGGCTAACTATATCTTTAGCGACAGACATACTAACATTCAAGACAAAAGAAATTAGCAAAGCAACTTGTATATCACTTCTTGCTACTATCACAAGCATTAAAAATATTCTTAAACATGCCACTCACTCACCAGGAAATAAACATCAGCAGGAACTGGAAATCACTGCTTTGCCACCACCTAGCCTTGATACTGTCGCTTTCCTCTTCTTTGCAGAAGTCTGGCAGCACCTTTCCAAGCACCACTCGCATCAGGGCACACTGTAACGTCCCACCAGCTCAGCCAGCTCACTTTGACACAAAACTAGGCACAGGTGCTGGAATCAGCCCAGGGGCCGAGTCCCAGCTGGCACATCTAAAATGATTTCCGGCCCAAGGGAAATGAGAGAGGCATGTTTGGAAAGACTTTGTGTGTAGAGACTTTCCAAACATTAGTAGCCCTCCTTCAGAGAAATAGAAATGTTGACTAGGCTGAAGACCAATAGACAGTGTGGACTGTTTGAGGTGTACTGGAGGGATGACTTGCTTCTTGTAGACTGGGCTGGGCAGAGCAGCCTCCATTCCTTTGCTGGTGAGTTTGCACAACCATGACTGTGGCTCTTGCTTTGCTGGGTGGAGAGAGATGTGATTACCACTCATGCCCCACTGCATGGTTGCCTTTCTGCTGCCAAAGCCCTCCTGCCAGTGAAGCTTCAAGAGGGAGTATGGCCGACCAGTTCACCCAGAAATAGTTCCTCACCTCCCCCTTCAAACACCTCTCCAAAAGCCTGTTCCGTCCATACCCTCACTAGGAGATCACTCCTTCATCTGATGGGAAAAGCAAATAGAGTTCTCTAGCTTTTCTTTGCTTTGAAGGAGGGCATTCATTGAACAGGCCCTGTTCAGATAAAGACTGAGACTTCACCATGACCTTCCACTTCCTTAAAAATACCACAGTCTCAACAGAACCTCCTGGCAAGACAGAATGTCGTGGTTTAGCTTGGCCCAGGTTTTTCTAGTGGGGGGGGCCACAAAGATGGCTCCTCTGTGAAGCTTCTCGAAGCCTTCACCATGTCCAGCTCTGAGGTGATGGACATGCTGCTGGCCAAGGCTGGGCCAATTAGAGATGTTGGTTACGCCTCTGTGAAAAACATATTTAAGAAGAAATCAAAACAATGGGTGCATGCACTTCCTTCTAGCCAGAGGAGGAGGAGTAGGTGAGAGTATGTGAGGGAAAACAACATGGAGAGACCAAGGTCAGTGGAGAAGGAGGGGGAGGGGGAGCTCCAGGCGCCGGAGCTCTGCAGCCTCTGCAGGCCGTGGTGAGGCCCGTGGTGAAGCAGGGAGTGCCCCTGCAGCCCATGGGGGCCCACGGGAAATGCTGAGATCCACTTGCACCAAAGCGAGTGGATACCCTGAAAGTGGCCGTGGTCCAGAGGGAGTCCTAGTGGAGAAACAGGCCTTGACTTGCACCCTGAGACTGAACTGAGTGTCCCACATGGAGTGGGTGGGTGACAGAGAGAGAGAGAGAGAGAGAGAGAGAGAAGCCCAGCAGAAGTCCGGTAAAGAGAAGAAGCCTTGCTCCCGAGATGGAAACGGCCCGGCTCAGAGGTCTGTACCCCGTGGAAGATGGACCCCACGCCGTAGCAGTTTTGGGGAGACTGCTTGCGTGTGTGGGGACCAGCGTCACTGTAGCAGTGTCGGGCGGGCTGCCGACAGTGAGACTCATGGCTACGCAGAGGAAAAGAGCCTCTCCCCGGGCAGGGGAAGATGATCTGGGTGACGAACTGACCTAACCCTCCCCCCATACCTTGTTCCCTTGTGCAGCTGCTGGGAAGGAGGGAGGGGGGTGAGCGAAGAAACGGTGGCCTTGAAGGGTTTATTTTACTTCTCATTTACTCCTCTGACTCTGTTAGTAATAAATTAGATCACTTTGCAACCTAAGTTAGTCCTGTTTTACCTATTCTAAGTGCGTCTTCTCCCGGGTTTCCTTATCTCAACTCATGAGCCCTGAGTGTGGGTGTGTTAATTTGGGGGTACCTGGCATTTGGCCGGGCTCAAACCATGACACAGATGAATCCAGTGTCTGGCATGTAGATCCCAGTGCTGGTGCCCTCAAAGGAGAATAGAGACTTATTCTAGCACCCATTGATTATGTTTTCTAAGTAACACACAGCAAAGGAACCAAGGTAAACCCTTGAATCACTGTAAGGATGTTTCTTCTCCAGGACAGGGTTGTAAAATCCAGAGATATCAATACCATAGCCCCTGGTATAGTTTAATGAGCTTTGCACCAAAACATATGATGATACTTCCACGTACACTTCAGACAAGTAGGTACTGATTCTGCAGTGCTCCCCAGAGGCAGACGATCTTGTGTACAGCTTTACCTAAGCTTGAGGGAATAGCTACAAGGCAGCACATAATCCTGAGACACCTTCCCACCACATAATCCTTAGCACCATGATCTGACTCTGGAGTTAGACCTGCTTCCAGCAGGGAATTAGACTAGATGATCTCCAAGTATCATTTCCAGTGTATAGTCTGTGATTTTGTGGTACCACTGCTTTTGAGACAGCACATCTGTGAAGAAACAATGTAAAGACTTCAAATTTGGTATTGGGGGTTCAATTGGAACTAACAGAATCCTGGCAAAGATTCTTGATGACCCTTGTGATCAATGAAATGCAAACACAGTGGAAAAACGCCAGATAGATTCCTAATATTCAGAGAAGACTTGTGGCATTACACTGTCACTGTTTGAGGCAAGGATATCCTTTCCTAGACATAATTCCTCTTCAAAAACTCCCTAACACTTTCTACAACAGTAAATATACAGAACAACATTGTACTAAACATAGTATTTCCCCAGATGACCAGTATCTGCAAATACAAGTGTATACATTCCTTATTTTATATGAAGTATCACTGTGATGTTTTCACCAATGATACAAGATGGTAAAGCCATTAGAATGATGAGGAAGACTTTCAACATAACAGCTAGCATTCAACACAGAAATATTCATACGAAGCTGTCCATAAAGAATACACAGTTAGAATATGCAGATGATTTTAAGGCCTGTCCCCCACTCTGTTTCAGGAAGAGAAGTTTAATGGTAACAGGATAGTCAGCACATTAACTAACACTAGAGAACAGAGGGTACAAATCCTATGTCCATCCAGGTAAAACTAGCAAAGCTGACATAAATATTAACATGCCTCTTGTATACAGTAGGGGTACGATTTCATACACATTTCATACACAATGGTGGCTATTCACCCAGAACACAGTCTTGAAAATGTCAGAAGTTATTCTCAGGTACCTGGGATCTGAAAATCCTGCTTGCGATCTATTTCAGGCCAGAGTGAAGAAGATTGCTATACTGTAAGTAGGAACTACAATTTTTCCCTTGATTTATCTCAAAAACTGCAAGGGAGAAAAAATTGCTGAATCCTGAAAGAATTTAGTGGTTGGAGCCTCCTATTTGTTGTAGATATTTGATGTCTCTTTGGAATGAAACTGTTTTTGTGGTTATGCATTTTTGTACTACCAGCAGAACACTTAACATGGACATTTCTGCCTGCAAACATAGGCAGGAAAAATAATCGAGGAGATGAGAAACTTTCCATAGATTTAGGGCTAGAATTAGAATCTAGTTGTGAAGATTCATGATAATTTCAACAGAGTTGCATGCAAACTTATTTTATCTTGGAAGACAGAAAACAACAGGAATAAAATATCTTTTGCTCTTCTGAGATGCAGAGATTACCAGAACTTTTGCTAGAACATGCCATCATAGGAAGATTCCTGAAAAAGGGTGGGCAAAGTGACTGACAGTAAATAGGGCATGAAATGGGATAAAGCAAGACATCTTTAGAGTTTCTAGGATCCAACAGGGCATACAGATCATAATCCAAGTAGTTCCCAAATGATGTGACTGTTCACAAATGAATCACAAAGTGCCATCAGCATCATTCAACTAAAACCAGTGGCACAATTGAAAAATTATATTTTTACCTTTATCTGTATCTCTTCTGTGATTCCAAAGGATTGAAGCAAAGGGAAACATCTTATGTTCTTCAAAGCAGTCATTATCTAGTTGTCATGCCTGCCTTGTCAGGAGCCTTTCTAAGTGATAGGCACCCAATGACCTGTGGAAACCAGAACTGGGTGTGAACGCTTTTGCACCCCCTTAAATAAGTTTGCTAATGAATGAGGATATGACAATTCACTTAATCACATTTTGTCAATCAGGCTTGCTCTCTGCCTTTCCTCTTCTCCAAATCTGATGAGTAATGGTTTCTCTTACTAAATAAATCCATCCTTGTGTTCTTTGTACTGTTTACAGCAATTTTCTATTAGCCAAGCCTGGTTCTTAAAAGTCAATCATCATGACAAAAGACAGGATGATTATAAACTTGGGAGCTTTTGAAAGAAAGTTTTTGAAAGAAAATGATAGCAGCAATCGTCTCTCCTTCCTGTCTGGACTGGAGAGGCAGGTCACTCTCTGATATTTACGTACTCTTAACAGACAGGGTACATCACGATGCATCCAGACAGAAGTATGAGAATGTCCAGGTACTTCTTTGGAAAACTTCTGTCTACCTGTTCTTCTTTCCAGAAAAGCACACAAGAATCACAGCAAACTGTGACAAAATGAAACATGGGGACAGTGAAAGTCCCAAAGTAGAATATGCCAGAGTATTAATTATACTACCTAATCAGGTAATCAGCTTGTCAACCTGACAAAAATTCAGGGGATATAGTCCCTCTGGATTTGAGCAAAGCATTTGGAGTGATGTAATGTGGGAAACAATTAGTAGCTGCAAGAACTGTAAGCAAGCGTGAAAGTAGCTAAAAGCAGAAATGACAAAGAGGAAGTCATTGGCCTGAATGGATTTTACTGGTGGTATTCTCCAAAAGACTGTCCAAGGACAAATTTAACATAATTGTTTGGCACAAAAATTGAAGTACACTAATGAAATTTTCTGATTAAAAAACTTGAGAAGCAATGTCAGAGCAAAAGAATAGCTGGAATGGTCGCTATGGGACAAAATATAACTGCTAAGTGCAATAAGGAATAACAACAGTTTTTGCAATGAACCAAAAGCCTGTCAACTGAAAGCAACCAGGAGGAATTCTGAGATATATTGGTTAGATTGCCAGACTTTATGAATGTGTCCCTCAGATCCTCACAGCTCCTTACAGGGTCCTTCATTTAGTGGTATTGCTGGCATTATTGCTTTGATCTAGAAGCAGAGAGGTAGGCAGGCAGGCAGCAGAGGCCACAAAATCACACAACCCACGTTAAAAATATACAGAAAATGCAAGGAGTAGAAATGTCCCAAAAGTTCTTAGTGGGACATGGGATTTTAGATTGAACTATCAAATTCTTTGTTATATGGAACATCCAGCAAGCCCATGTTAGCCACTCACAGGATGACTATAAGAACCAGAGCAAGACAGAAGCAAACAGTGAAGATTCTATTACGAAGATTACCTCCTTTCCAGGCTTCAGAGGACTCCTAATGGTGCTGTTCAGCCAGAAATGGCACAAGTCACAGTTCTTGTATGAACCTTCCTCATACCTGTAGATGTGAGGAGTTATGGATCTAGAGCTGGCCTGCTACAATCACTGGCACCCAAAAAATCGTATATAATAGACAAGGGAACAAATACTTCTGGTTAATATCCATAGTGATTTCTCTTCATTCAGAGTGGAAGAGTACATTCCTCAATTGTGCCTGAGCTACCCAGTCGTCAGTTGCTGAGAACTCCTCCTACAGGAATTTCTGAAGCAATGGGAACATCTTCCTCCCCTACCTTGACTGGCATTGCTGATACTCATCTTTCTGAATTACGGGAAGAAGCTGATAGGAGGCACCTTTCCCTGTGACCTGGGGCCTGAAAGATACTTTTAGGCATGAGGTTGCTTCCAGCACAAGTTATTCTGTGATATTTGGCTTCCTAAGGCAGGCTAGAGCAAAGGACAGCTATATAATTCCTCCTTAGACACTCTCTTCTCATAACCTTTGTCTTGCCTAGGAACTTTTCTTTAGAAAGGTTTACTTCCAATCTGCTGGGGAGGAAACAGAAAAGAGATCAAGGGGTATCCCAATTTGCTCTGCGAGCAGCAGAGCCTATAAAGGCTGTATTCCAATGGACTTACATCCTAATGTCCCTCATGCTCCCATTCAACCGACCAGTATGCTGTCTCCTCTTCATATCCACCACCCTACTTCCAAGTGTTCCTCCAGAGCTACAGGAGGAACACTCTTCCCAGCAGTATCTCAAGTTCATTTTCACCTCCTTCCCCTGCACCCCAGCCTCCCCTGCTCAGTACCTGTAGCTCTCTTAGAAGGCTTTCAGTTAGCTTTTTGGCATGCCAAGATCAGAAGGGAGGACCCATTGTAACAGAAAAGAAGGGAAATAGTGACACAAAATATTGAAAATTGTCGAGTCTCACAAAATTGCTGAGATACCTGGGCTGGCAACAAAAGCTGATCAATTTTCTTTTGGCTTTTTTGTACAGCTATACAAAACATTTATGTTGGGTTGAATTTCAACTTTCTCAAATTTGCAATCTTCTAAAAAATATTAGTATTGTGAAAAACAGATGAGTTTTCTGTTTGACTCCCAAAATATAAAATTTCCATTCTCAGAATATAGTATTTCAGCAGTGTAAAGTTCTGGCAAATCTCATTGTTATTTTCTTTTGGAAAACATTTTTCAAAACATTTTAAGTTCTTGGAACCAAAATATCTGATTCTCACACAAATTCAGACCGATTTTTCCTAACCATGAAGAACACCTCTCAGACAAGAACAAAAAATGTTTTCTAGAGCATCAAAAAAACCCACACTCCTGTATTTACCTTCAATTGCAAAGACGGGGAGTACCACTTATGGATATTTGACAGATGGAACTGAAGCTCAAAGGCTAAATTACTCACCTGCTGCCAGACAAAAGCGTGGTGGAATATGGAACTGACTACAACAGTCCTAATTTCCAAGACAATGTCTTAAACACTGCACCATTTTTCTTGCAAGGCCCACACAGTCTGCACTATGCACAAAGAGACCTCAGATCATAGGGTGCTATGATTTGACCTGAACTTTGTTTTTTGCTCTCTCCTGTTGTACATTGTCCACATAGAAACGGTGTATGTTCCACAGCACTTTCTCAGAAGCTGGAAAATAATTTCCTTCCACTAGCAAACATACTCTTTGGGTTGTGTGGCACAGAAAAGGCCAATACAGCTTTTCATTTACTGCTGTGTCTGCATGTTAACATGAAGGTCAGTAGGTGTGTACACAGTACAGAGAAAATGAGTAGTTAATTATTGCTAGACTGCAAGAAGAGAAAATAAATGCTTTAATTTGGTTTAGAAAAGAGCAAATCATGAGAACTGCTTCTCTTCCTGGACTGTTTTTTTATAGGAGGGCATACGTAGAGTAAAATTCATGATGATAGCTGGAGGCTATTTGATGTACTTTGAGTATCACAGATAAAAAACACCCCCTCTCATAATTTGGAATAATCTCAGCATGTAAGCACAATATTCAGCAACAAAAATCCCACTTGATTTTTCAAAATCCTGTGGGATTTTTCTTGCTGAATGTTATACTCATTTATTGAGATGATTCCTTTTTGCGCATGTGTATAATCTGGCAATTTACCACTATCTTTTGCCATATTTATTCTTTCTCAAGTGTTTGTGCTTTAGAGTTTCATTGCATCATCAACACTGTAATTCTTCAAAATGAAGCTGTGTTTAGACCAAAATGCCAGATTTGCTCTTTATGGAACAAGTTTTAACAATTTCAAAACATCAGCATACAACAGCAGGTACAAACTTAGTATAACCAGTTTCGGTTGGGATGTCAAACCACTGTTTAAAATTTTTCTTCAGTCCTTCAAGCACTGAAGGTATATTTGCTGTTCACAATCCAGCTGTATTAAATAAACAAAGTGCACTCATTTAACAGAATAGATATAACTGCTTTAAAAATATTCTAAGGCATTTTAATCAAAACAATCAGAACAACTAGACCAAAACTAGCAAATCTAGTTCCTCTGTAAAACACAGGCCTAGGCCCTCCCAATTACCAATAATTACATAAAATTATACATAATTTTAAATACGTCTAATGTCTTTGTGTGGCTGTATTGAAAAATAGTAGTTGGAGGTCATGAAAGTAGGAAAGAACTCTTACTTCCAGAGCAAGATAAGAGTCCTGTAGAGCACAATTCACTACACTGAACTTCTCCTGCCACTGGGTAGCTGGAAGCAGAGGCTTATGTCAAGCATCCATGAGCAGAACAAAGCCTTGTCTCAAAGCCAGCTGCAGGATTAGGACTTAACCACATGAGAATTGGGCAAGTCTCCAGGCAACTGGCACATGCCAGAGTAAACAGAAAATTTCAGTGTAATTTCTGGATAATTATTGCAGTACATTCCTTGTTGACTTTGCAGTTTTATCCAGACAGAATAGTAAAAATTTGAAAAAAACATTCACTATCCTAATGCTTTATAGCCATGATCCATCGGCCCACTTTATTAGGTGGAACATGTGTGGGAAGTGATGCTCATTAAAACCAATGTACACTGTTTTTAGAGTTTAGATTCACTTCAGTAGTAATCAACTGATATGAACTGCTGTAAATTCTGTACAAATTGGCCATTACAAAACTTACCAAGCTTTTCTGCACCAGAATGAGAGATCATAACCAACAGACACGTACAGTTCTATAAATGCTAAATAACTGAGTTCAGGTACTCAAATGTTTTGCAACATTTAAGTAACATGAAGGCAAAAGGCTCACCATCTGCCACCAGCAGCCACTGTTTGGAAGCCATCTAACATTTTTCTAGGCAAAATCCAGAATCAGCAAATTGCTCAACTTCACAAAGTAAATGCATAGCATAGGTTTAGATGAGATATGAGGAAGAAATTCTTCACTGTGAAGGTGATGAGCCACTGGAACACACAGCCCCAAGAAGCTGTGGATGCCCCATTCCTGGAAGTGTTTTAGGCCAAGCTGGATGGGGCCCTGAGCAGCCTGGTCTAGTGGAAGGTGTCCCAGCTCACGGCAACGGGGTTGGAATTAGATGATCTTCAAGGTGCCTTCCAAACCAAACAAATCTATGATCCCTACACTGAATGAATACACTCCAATCTGGCTCCAATCATCATGCAAAACAAACTGAGAACTCAAAGGAATTAAACAAGGCCACATTTCCTCAGCAAGCAAACAGAAAATATTCTAATGCTTAGTCATAATAGAAGACTAAATAAAAACAAACTCAGAGGAGGAAAGGTGTGTCTGAGCGGGAGAGTAATGACAAAGACAGGTAGAAATGCAATAGCAAGTAGCAGAATGGCAGTTTGGGAAAGAACACTTGTAAACATGGAATCTTTCATCTGTTACCCCAATAAAATCGTTTGATGTCCAAAAAAAATAACAAATGTCTGCTCACATTAGGAATAATGCTCTCTGCACGTACATTCTTTAAAACATACAGGATCCTTCAATGGTCTTTAAAATGCTCTGTGTCATAATGCTACTTACTTAACTGCATTCATTTTCTCCAAGTTGAGTCTGTTTTGCCTGCAAAAGTAACTGGTAAGCAAACTCCTTGTGTTTATCCAGACCCACAAGCTGTCATTCTATTTACTCCCCCTCTCCTGTGGAGGAGCAGGAGTAAGAACAGCCAGGAGGACACATCTGACAGGTGGCCAAGGTACGTTCCACACACACTTGCAAAACAATGAAAGAAAGTACACATTGGTTTAAAAATTTTAATGTACAAATTTACACCCACCATGTTGTAACTTTCAAACTAGGGAGGAAATTGCAGCAGTCTGCATGATTTATTCTATTCATAATCTATTCCACAAGTGTCTACAGATTAGAAGAAAATTCCTTTTTCTATTCTCAAGGAAATAAATATTTCATTTCTATACTGAAGAATCATTCACGTCTTTAACAGTCTGTGAGCTATGCACCAGCATTCTCTTTCAAAACTAGCATGTTTTTATCTCTTAGGATTCCAACCAGTAGCCTTTGTTGCTCCTCATGTACCCACACAGCATATTCAGAATTCTTCTCCAGTGATACCCAAAGACACTCTTCAGTGAAAGAAGAAACAGCTGAAGATGTCCATCTTCAGTTTTGCAACACAATCAGCCGCCAACATTACTTTCTTCCAAATGGATCCGACCACACTTTTAACCCTACAAATCAAATATGAGAATACCAGCAGTTGATAATTATATTGTTGGAGAAAAAAATAGAAAGTAGGTCTGCTACTCCAGCCTTGTGTACTAAACAATGAAAGAAGCCAACAATTTCTGCACTGAACTCGCAACTCTACTTAAACTTGCAAAAATATATAGAAGGACAACCTCATCTTGATCTTAAGCTTCTGATAATGGAAAAATCTATCACAGTCATAGGTAAGGTGTTCTAATATTGTTGGATCAATCATTTAGAATTACACCTTGCACTTAAATTTGTCTAGATTTCATTTTCAACTAATAGATCTCATAATTTATCAGCAGCTAAATTCAGAGGAAAAAGTTATACTGAGGAGAACTGGTCATCAGGTACCTGCATCTTGGATAAACGAGCCAGTACAGTCCTCTTAAATGTTTAGTAAAAAAGACAAGTTTACCAGACATCTATTTTGCAATACCCTTCCTACTCCTCTTCAGCATTTCACCACTTCCTGGAAAACGAAGTCCTGCAGTAATGACTTAACTGATCCATGCAGTAACAACATAGCTTTGATCCTATTTGACCTTCCCCTGCTGCTGATGCTAGGCTTTTTCAAAAACAGAAATGCATTACCCTTTAATATATTCAGATATTACCTGTTTCATCCAGACAGGCACTCTCACATCTTTAATCTAGAAGTGTCAACCTTGCATAGTCAACAGCCATTCCATTTACTGTTATGAAGCAATGAACTATCAAGGATAGTCTGCCATACTCGAGTTTTATTTCCCGCATATGCTTTTCTAAGCCTTCCACTGGCAACAGCAAGGATCAAAAAGCTATTAGCACTGCATTCCACATTTTCCTTTATGTGTAGTAGGATTTCTGTATGTCCCATCCACCCATGAGGCCAGAAGGCACTGCTGAAGTGCTGATGAACTGTGTTTCAGCAGAGTTCATTATCCCACAAAACTAGGGTGCAACACTGTTCTTTACAGCCTATCCATAGTTCTTGTTTGCTCTGAGCTGGTTCAGAAGTGGAAACTGGAATCTATTTAAGAAAGTGTGAAGACAACAGAAACTCTGCAACTTATTTGGCCAGTTAAGTTAACTTGAGTTTCATTAAAGCCATAATTTTTCAGTGAAGAATTAGCCTGAAAAAATAATTTCATGGCACGTTTATTAAATATGTTTTCTCTGAATGTATTCTTCACTGTATTATTTAAATCCATATAAATATTTAGGCCTTACTTCAAGAGGGCCTTTAAACCATCAATGCAAACACATAAATCAAGTGTACCTGCAGGCTGAATATCCTCTTGAACAATACCAGCTCGGTTTATTGACTGTTCTTTCCCTGAAAAACAGAACAGAAAGGACACTACTAAAAACCAGAAAATACTGGATATCTTGATCGCACCCAATAAAATAATCTTGAAAATTTTATTAATTCTAGATGCTACACAGTACAACTCTGTTGATTATCCACCTACACAATGCAAATGTAGTATTCCTACTTCACTGAGAAACTAACAGCTAGCCTGTTTTGAGAGACTACAAACAATAAGATAACCATCTTAAAACAATGCCTACTGTTTAATAATAGATGCTGAAACACCTGCCATGATCCCAACACTTCAGGAATGACTAGTACTTTTACAAGCTGTCATTCATATGCTCAACATAAAACTAGTTTTCTTTTTTATTTTGGGTGATTCCCACTTTCAGGCCCTGACAGATCTTGCAATAGATTTCATGACAGCATGTACAAAATTACTGCTTGTAAACTTTGTGAAATTCAGTATCTGAGGGATATTATTCCATGCATTGGGCCTGTCTCAGGCTTTTCTTTCTTCTTTGAAAGATTCAACCACTTTCAAGAAGAGAAATGAAGAAAACTATACTATTTTTCCTTACTAAATGCCCCTCCTTTTCTCACACTTCCAGTTAAGCACTTCACCACCACAGTGGTACTTTGAAGCAGGAAGTCAAAGCTCAGATGGATTAACATTTTGCCCACACCACTGAACTTTTGAAGCCTTTAAAAAATTGCAGGGTGTGCATTCTCAGAGGAAGGTCAGAACTAAACTCACCTTAAAACTGAAATTTTTCAGCATCCTATCCCACCGGGAATGTACTGGCACTCAATGTTAACGGGCTGTCTAGGTACAAGCCTAATGCTACTGGAGACTAGGAGGAATATCACAGTAATTGACTCTCCTTGCAAGGGGGCAGGCACTAGAGGCAGATCCAGCTTCTCCAGTTCTGTTCATTGAACATGGTACTTCCATTCCATCCTTTTCAGCAGACAAAATCTCAGGGAACTGTCTAATTTCAAAGGAAAAGGTACAAAACCCAGACAGGGCGAACAGAACAGATCTGGGCAAGGAATGAGATTTCCTGAAGGACATGACAGTAGAAAGGTATTAAAGTAGTAGACTTAAGTGGAAACTAAGATTAGAAGAGAGGCAAGGGCCAAAACAGGAACCAATCTGAGAGTTCTGGGAATACACTTGGGTCAAGCAGCAAGAGCTGTTAACTGGTCAGGCAAAGAAACCAGTGCAAAGAAGTAAGAGATTGATAAATATACAGACAGGACACAGAACAGTCAATAGGGAGACTGCTGTGGGGCCTGCAAACAACTTGGAAGACAGGTAAGCCAAAAAAAAGGACAAGGAAGAGTCAGTCTTAATGAGAGGAGAGCTACCTCACAGGATGGGGAAGGAACCGAATCTCACAATTCAGAAAATCAGGAAATCTGTGAAAATGACACAAATAGCAGCCGTCAAACCACTGTTTTTGTTAATCCAAATGGAAAAGGTCTGTGCTGTAGGCCTCAAAGCTTCCTCATTGCCACTAAACTAGGTAGTTTAGTTTCATATGAGGAGACAGTCCTTTTTAAAGCTAGATACAGACAGGAAAATATTAGAAACAGCAAAGCCACAAACTGAGGTACTAAAAATCTTCAAAATTATAACATTTCTGTATTAAATTAAGTCAAATTCCTTTGTGCACAATTTAAGGTTCATATCAACAATTTGATTACATACAGTTTTTCCAAGTAGTTTTCATCTTATTTGTTAAACTGCTAGGAACTTTTCTGAAGATGTGCGAGAATTGTGCTGTAAAGTCTTGTTCCTGAATGTTAATGTACTTCACTTGTGTAAAATTTGGGAGATACACAAGAAAAACAAGAGTGAAGAAAGAAAAGATAGCATTTCATGTTTACATAGTTCAACGTGACTCCAGGTAACTAAAATCCATTCTTGCTTTTTGCACAACTACTATGTGATGCTAATCAAAATGTCCAGCATTTGGGACACAGCATCCCAAAACACAGAAATACTGAGTATTCATCCACAGCTCAAGCCAATAGAGGGTGAGAGCTTCCACAGAAGTTGTCATACAGTTTACTAGACTGTACTCTGAAAACCCTTTATACCCCAAAGGTTAAATACTTTGGCTCAAGGACCACAACCGTGAAAGTCCACAGCCTTGCCTAAAGCATTGTGACAAATGCTTATGCCTCTCATACTATGGTGATGAGCATCAAGAAAAGCTCATTGGAAATGAATAAAGGTGATCTCAGAGGACAGTCCGAACAGCAGGCAATAAGTTTACAGTCAGGTATCAAATCACAAGTTTGTGCACTTGCTAACTGTGCATTTATCATTTTACATCCTAAACAGAGATTAAAACATCCCTAAACTGATAGGAAACATCTGCTCACATAATTCACAAGTATAGAGGAGGATGTGTTCCACTAGTTCTGCCCTTTCCTTACTGCCAAGCCACATTTCTAATATAGTATTTTTGGAAAGTATAGCATAAGCAAAAAAAGATTTAGTAATAAAGTTTTTAAAGTGAACACAGAGTAGGAAACATCATTGTGGGAAGTTTCACAAACGCAGCATCCTTGAATAAAAACTGGCTTGTAAGTTAAATTTTTCTTAAGCTTTGATGCAAGGCCAAAACCCCTCCAAAGAGATGAGTAAGTTTGTTATCCTTTTCTTCTTTTTTTCTTCCTAGAAATCTTAAATTGTCTTGGCAGATTAACCATATATATCTTCATGTTATCAGCTTACTTAGTTTCACAAAAATTAAAGTAAGGGGGTGAAGCTGATTGCACCAGAACTTTTCCTCCATTTCCTCTGGCAGTACTTCACGGAAGTTGAGGAGTAATGGATGCTCCCCATACAGAGTGCCTGCCTCTGAGTCACTGAGGCTTCGCACCTGGTGCTGCAGGTGCCTTCAAGGGCTCCCTGGACAGAGTCAGTTGTGGACTTTTGCAGGTCTTCCTGGCAGGTGTTTCTGGCAGAAATGCGATGTTTTCCTCAGGAGCCAGTTTCAGAAACTGCAGACTGAGACCAGTTCTAGCAAATCATCACAACTGCTACAGAACCTATTGCCAAGTTTTAAATTAGATTTTCAGTCACAGCTGGAAAACGAAACTTGAACAGCTCACAGAATCATTGAATGGTCTGGGTTGGAAGGGACCTTTGAAGATCATCTAGTCTGCCTCTCCTGCACTGAGCAGGGACATGTTGAGCTCCATCAGGTTGCTCAGAGCCCTGTCCAACCTGACCTTGAATGTTTCCACGGATGGGACACTCACCACCCCTCAGGGCAACCTGTTTCAGTGGTTTACCACCATTATCATTAAAAAATGTATTCCTACTATCGACTCTGAATTTACCGTGTTTTAGTTTAAAACCATTACCCCTAGTCCTAGCGCAACCGGCCCTACCAAAAAGCCTGACCCAGCTTTCTTACAGGCTCTCTTCAAGTGTTCCACGTGGTTTTCCCGAAGCCTTCATTTCTCCAGGCTGAACAACCCCAACTCTCTCAGCCTTTACTCAAAGGAGAGATGCTCCATCTCGCTGATCTCAATTTCTTCAACTGCTTCCCAATCCTCTAGAGTACACCAGAAGGGTGTTCTTAATCACGTGCTGCCCGATAACTTGAAATAAAGAGTACTGCAAGTTGTATTATTTCGGTTTTAGGTATCTCCTAGGCATGCAGAAAGTCCCTCGGGAGTCACTCGCCGAGCGGCAGCCCCAGCATTTCCCCAAGCCCGAGCACAGACCGCGCCATGGCCGGGCCCAGCCAGCTCCCCCCGCGCAGGGACTCACTGTACTCCTCCGGCAGCAGAAGCGGCCGGAAATAAATGGGGTAAAAGGCAGCTCCCACCACAGCCACGAAGGCGCCGAAGATGCCGAGCGTGCGGGCCAGCCCCGCCATGGCCAC